>WNWK01031625.1:0-2500 GCA_009830355.1 Cherax destructor
TATCTTGGATAGTATTCCCACGGTCTTTGAGACTTTCTTGGAAATTTGTTGTATATGTCTGAAATTTGAGGCCACTGTCAAGATGGATTCCCAAGAATTTTCCCTCTGTGAGTTTTGTGATAGGGGACCCGTTTATCATTATGTTAAGTGGTGCGTTTGTAGCTCTGTTCCCAAACTGGATAAAATAGGTTTTATCAATATTGAGAGTAAGTTTGTTGGTCATCATCCAGGTAGATATTTTCTGCAATTCAGTATTTGCAGTGTTGGCTAGTATGTCTGGGCTTGGGTGAGAGATAACGTATGTAGTGTCATCTGTAAAAAGTATGGGTTTGAGTAGTTGAGATGCATTTGGTAGGTCGTTAATGTAAATGAGAAAGAGTAGTGGGCCAAGAACACTTCCCTGTGGGACACCTACTGTAATAGTTTGCGCGGTAGAGCTAGCTCCATTTGTGTACACATATTGGTTTCTGTTGCTAAGGTATGATTTTAGGTAGTTGAGGGAGTGTCCTCTTATACCATAGTGTGATAATTTTAGGTGTAACAGATCATGGTCAACTGTATCAAAAGCTTTACGTAAATCAATGAAGATTCCCACTGGGATTTCTTTTTTCTCAAGAGCGGTGTAAATTATTTCTAACACGTGTATAATGGCATCATTTGTATTTTTATTAGGCCTGAATCCAAATTGACAGTGGTTGAGTACGTTGTTGGAGGTGAGGTAGGAATATATTTGTCTATGAATTAATTTTTCAAAGATTTTGGAGAGAAGGGGTAAGTTAGATATCGGCCTGTAGTTATTCAGGTCTGTTTGATCTCCTCCCTTATGTATTGGTGTGACCCTCGCTATTTTGAGTATTGATGGGAAGGTAGAGGATTCAATGGATTTGTTAAAAAGTGTTGCAATAATTGGTGAGAGAACTTGAGAGGCTTTTTTGTATATAAAAGGTGGTAAGTTATTTAGGTCACCTGCTTTGTTTTTTAATGTGTTGATTATAAGGGAATTGGGTTGGTCGGGGCTAGGAATAGTGTGTTCGGATAGGTGCCAGTGAGATAGTCGTTAGGTGGAGTGTTTGAACTTGGGATTTTGCTTGCCAGCTTTTTACCTATGGTGGAGAAGAAATCATTGAGTTTGTTTGCTGTTTCAATAGGTGTGAGTAGGGGTTCATCTGGTTTTGTTAGCTTGATTGTTCTGTTTGTGGATATCTTTTTAGTTCCTAGAATTTCAGATAGGGTTTTCCAGGTCTTTTTTATATCATTTTTTAAGTTATGTAATCTGTTCTCATAGTACAGTTTTTTTGACCTTCTTATCAGACTCGTTATGTTTGATGAGTAGCGTTTTGTTTGTTCTCTTGTTATTTGTCCCATTCTGTACTGTTTTTCATATAGGTGCTTTATATTAATGGATTTGAGTATGCTGGGGGTTAGCCAGGGACTATTTAATCTTTTAGTTGTGATTTGTTTAGTTTTTTAGGGCAATACTTATTATAGAGGTATTGGGTCTTTTTAAGAAAATTATTAATACATAAGTCAGTATCTGGGAAGTTGTCTATTTCTGTTTGCCAGTCAGTTTTTGTCATAGCTGTTATAAAGTTATTTATAGCTGTCTCATTATGTAGTCTGAAGGTAACTTTAGTAGTCTCTAGCGGTAATTTTCCGAGATTGGTTATCAAATACGCACACACATGCTTGCTGGAAATCCAAGCCAGTCGCACCCAAAACCTCTTTTACCCCCTCCCTCCAACCTTTCCTAGGCCGACCCCTACCCCGCCTTCCCTCCACTACAGATTTATACACTCTCGAGGTAATTCTATTTCGTTCCATTCTCTCTACATGTCCGAACCACCTCAACAACCCCTCCTCAGCTCTCTGGATAAAAGTTTTGGTAATCCCGCACCTCCTCCTAATTTCCAAACTCCGAATTCTCTGCATTATATTCACACTACACATTGACCTCATACATGACATCTCCACTGCCTCCAGCCTTCTCCTCATTGCAACATTCATCACCCATGCTTCACACCCATATAAGAGTGTTGGTATAACTATACTCTCATACATTCCCCTCTTTACTTCCATGGACAAAGTTCTTTGTCTCCACAAGCTCCTCAGTGCACCACTCACCCTTTTCCCCTCATCAATTCTATGATTCACCTCATCCTTCATAGACCCATCTGCTGACATGTCCACTCCCAAATATCTGAATACATTCACCTCCTCCATACTTTCTCCCTCCAATCTGATATCCAATCTTTCGTCACCTAATATTTTTGTTATCCTCATCACCTTACTCTTTCCTATATATATATATATATATATATATATATATATATATATATATATATATTGTGAAGAGTCGTGGTATCCATTGATGCAAAGATCACAGTAAACAGGTTATATTAAAATATTATTATTTTGATATCACCTGTTTACTGTGATCTTTATATATATATATATATATATATATATATATATATATATATATATATATATATATATATAT
>WNWK01031625.1:5000-22573 GCA_009830355.1 Cherax destructor
ATATATACAAATCTCAATATATATATACACGTGAGAGATAATTATCTCTGTGTATATATTAATACTACTATTATTACTACTTCTACTTAATAATAATAATAATAATAATAATAATAATAATAATAATAATAATAATAATAATAATAATAATAATAATAATAATAAAATAACATTTATTGGAGAGAGAGAGTGAGAGAGAGAGAGAGAGAGAGAGAGAGAGAGAGAGAGAGAGAGAGAGAGAGAGAGAGAGAGAGAGAGAGAGAGACTCACAAGGGTAAACAGACACATCAACCCACAACTGCAACAACTATCACAGAACATCAACCTAACTTGCAGTGAGTCAATAAGAGTAGGATCAGCGCAGCATGTCAAGGTATTCAGTACCAAACTATCTCAAAGTTAATTAAATTACTAATTACTTGACTAATTACACTCAGATATCAAGAGGCTTCGGTAATTACATCCAGGAATCTGATACATAGAATATTGACATTCTTGAAGGTGTCTGATGGCAGGAGGGAAGTGAGGTGCGTCTGATTGTTACTGTGACTGTAGCTGGTGCTACTGCAGGCACCCACAGCTGCTGCTACTGCAGGTAACCACAGCTGCTGTTACTGTAGGTAACGACAACTGCTGGGGATAGCCTAGGCTAATGGGGGGTAGCCTAGAATAGTGTGGGATAGCCTAAGATAGTGGGGATAGCCTAGGATACTGGGTGATAGCCTAGGATAGCTTAGTGTAGTGGGGTATAGCCTAGAACAGTAGGGGATAGCCTAGGATAGTATGGGATAGCCTAGGATAGTGGAGGATAGTGTGGGATAGCCTAGGATAGTGGGGGATAGCCTAGGATAGTGGGTGATAGCCTAGGATAGTGGGTGATAGCCTAGGATAGTGGGGGATAGCCTTGGATAATGAGGGATAGCCTAGCATAGTGTGCGATAGCCTAGGATAGTGGGGGATAGCCTAGAATAGTGGGGGATAGCCTAGGATAGTGGGGGATAGCCTAGGATAGTGGGGGATAGCCTAGCATAGTGTGGGATAGTAAAGAATTGTGGGGGAGAGCCTAGCATTGTGGGGGATAGTATAGGATAGTGGGGGATAGCCTAGGATAGTGGGGATAGCCTAGGATAGTGTGGGATAGCCTAGGATAGTGGAGGATATCCTAGGATAGTGGGGGATAGCCTTTGATAGTGGGGGATAGCCAAGGATAGTGGGGGATAGCCTAGGATAGAAAGATAAAGATTAGGATAGCCTAGAATAGTGGGGAATTGTCTAGGATAGAGGGAGAACGATTAGGATAGCCTAGGATAGTGGGATATAGCCTAAGATAGAGTGAGAAAGATTAGGAAAGCCTAGGATAGTTGGGGATTGTCTAGGATAGAGTGAGAAAGATTAAGATAGTTTGGGATAGCATTGGATAGTGGGAGATAGCCTAGGATAGTGGAGGATAACCTAGGATAGTGTGGGATAGCCTAGGATAGTGTGGGATTGCGTAGACATGTGTGGGATAGCCTAGGTTAGTAGGGATAGTGTGGGATAGCCTAGGATAGTGTGGGATAGCCTAGGGTATTGTGGGATACCATAGGATAGTGTGGGATAGCCTAGGATAGTGTGGGATAGCCCAGAATTGTGTGGGATAGCCTAGGATAGTAGGGATAGTGTGGGATAGCCTAGGATTGTGTGCGATAGCCTAGGACAGTGGGGGATAGGCTAGCATAGTGAGGGATAGCCTAGGACAGTGTGGGATAGCCTAGGATAGTGTGGGATAGGCTAGCATAGTGGGGGACAGCCTAGGATAGTGTGGGATAGCCTAGAATAGTGGGGAATAGATATAGGATAGTGGGGATAGCCTAGGATAGTAAGGGATAGACTAGGATAGTGAGGGATTGACTAGGATAGTGAGGGATACCCTAGGATAGTGGGGGGATAGCCTAGGATAGTGAGGGATAGACTAGGATAGTGAGGGATAGCCTAGGATAGTGGGGGATAGCCTAGGATAGTGTGGGATAATCTAGGATAGTGTGGGATAGCCTAGGATAGTGCGGGATAGCCTAGGATAGTGTGGGATAGCCTAGGATAGTGTGAGATAGCCTAGAATAGTGCGGGATAGACTAGGATAGTGTGTGATAGTCTAGGATAGTGGAGGATAGCATCGGATAGTGTGGGATAGCCTAGGATAGTGTGGGAAAGCCTAGAATAGTGTGGGATAGACTAGGATAGTGTGGGATAGACTAGGATAGTGTGATAGTGTGGAATAGCCTAGGATAGTGGGAGATAGCCTAGGATAGTGTTGGATAGACTAGGATAGTGAGGGAAAGCCGAGGATAGTGTGGGATAAACTAGGATAATGTGGGATAGACTACAATAGTGTGGAATAGCCTTGGGTAGTGTGGGATAGCCTAGGATAGTGGGGTATAGCATCGGATAGCGTAGGATAGCCTAAGATAGTTTAGGATAGCCTAGGATAGTGTAGGATAGCCTAGGATGGGAATAGCATAGGATAGTGTGTGATAGTGTAGGATAGCCTAGGATAATGTGGGAAATCCTAGGATAGTGTGGGATAGCTTAGGATAGTGGGGATAGGCTAGGATAGAGGGGAATAACCTAGAATAGTGTGGGATAGCCTAAGATAGTGTAGGATTGCCTATGATTGTTGGAGATAGCCTAGGGTAGTGTGGGATAGTCTAGGATAGTGTGGGATAGCGTATGATAGTGTGGGATAGCCGGTGATAGCCTAGAATTGTGAGGGATATCCTAGGATAGTGATTGATAGCCTAGGATAGTGGGGGATAGCATAGGATAATGTGGGATATCCTAGGATAGTGTGTTATAGCTTATGATAGTGGGGGATAGCATAGGATAGTGGGAGATAGCCTAGGATAGTGTGTTATAGCTTAGGATAGTAGGCGATAGCCTAGGATAGCTTGGGATAGCCTAGGAAAGTTTGTTATAGCTTAGGATAGTGGAGGATAGCCTAGGATAGTGGAAGATAGCCTAGGATAGTGTGTTATAGCTTAGGATAGTGGGAGATAGCCTAGAATATCTTGGGATAGCCTAGGATAGTTTGTTATAGCTTAGGATAGTGGGAGATAGCCTAGGATAGTGGAAGATAGCCTAGGATAGTGTGTTATAACTTAGGATAGTGGGAGATAGCCTAGGATAGTGGGAGATAGGTTAGGATAGTTTGGGATAGCCTAGGATAGTGTGTTATAGCTTAGTAAAGCAATAGCAAAGAACTACACACCAATTGCGCTAACGTCCCATATCATAAAAATCTTTGAAAGGGTTCTAAGAAGCAAGATCGCCACCCATCTTGATACCCATCAATTGCACAACCCAGGACAGCATGGGTTTAGAGCAGGACGCTCCTGTCTGTCCCAACTACTGGACCACTATGACAAGGCCCTGGATGCTCTAGAAGACAAACAGAATGCAGATGTTATATACACAGATTTTGCAAAAGCCTTTGACAAGTGTGACCATGGTGTAATAGCACACAAAATGCGTGATAAAGGAATAACAGGAAAAGTTGGTAGATGGATCTATAATTTCCTAACACATAGAACACAAAGAGTAGTAGTCAACAGAGTAAAGTCTGAGGCAGCTACTGTGAAAAGCTCTGTTCCACAAGGCACAGTACTTGCTCCCATCCTATTCCTCATCCTCATATCAGACATTGACAGGGATATAAGCCACAGTGCTGTGTCTTCCTTTGCAGATGACACCCGAATCTGTATGACAGTGTCCACCGTTGAAGACACTGCAAGACTCCAAGCAGACATAAACCAAATCTTTAAATGGGCTGCAGAAAACAATATGAAGTTCAATGATGAGAAATTTCAATTACTCAGATACGGAAAACGTGAAGAAATTAAAATCTCATCGGAGTATAAAACAAATTCCAACCACACAATAGAGCGAAAAACTAATGTCAAAGACCTGGGAGTGATCATGTCAGAGGATCTCACCTTCAAGGACCATAACAATGTAGCAATTGCATCTGCTCGAAAAATGACAGGATGGATAATGAGAACCTTCAAAACCAGGGATGCCAAGCCCATGTTGACACTTTACAGATAGCTTGTTCTATCTAGGCTGGAATATTGCTGCACACTAACTGCACCTTTCAAGGCGGGTGAAATTGCTGACCTTGAAAATGTGCAGAGAACCTTCACCGCACGCATAAGTGCGATAAACCACCTCAACTACTGGGAACGCTTGAAGTTCCTAAACCTGTACTCCCTAGAACGCAGGAGGGAGAGATACATTATTATATACACATGGAAAATTCTCGAGGGCTTAGTACCAAACTTGCACACAAAAATCACTCCCTACGAAAGCAAAAGACTCGGCAGGCGATGTAACATCCCCCCAATGAAGAGCAGGAGTGCCACTAGCACATTGAGGGACAACACAATAAGTGTCAGGGGCCCAAGATTGTTCAACTGCCTCCCAGCATACATCAGGGGGATTACCAACAAACCCCTGGCTGTCTACAAGCAGGCACTGGACAGGCACCTCAAGTCGGTACCTGATCAGCCGGGCTGTGGTTCGTACGTTGGACTGCGTGCGGCCAGCAGTAACAGCCTGGTTGATCAGGGTCTGGTCCAACAGGAAGCCTGGTCACAGACCGGGCCGCGGGGGCGTTGACCCCTGGAATTCTCTCCAGGTAGACTCCAGGTAGGATAGTGGGGGATAGCCTAGGATAGTGTGTTATAGCTTAGGATAGTGGGGGATACCCTAGGATAGTGGAAGATAGCCTAGGATAGTGTGTTATAGCTTAGGATAGTAGGAGATAGGTTAGGATAGTTTGGGATAGCCTATGATAGTGTGTTATAGCTTAGGATAGTGGGGTATAGCCTAGGATAGTGTGTTATAGCTTAAGGATAGTGGGGGATAGCATAGGATAGTGAGGGATAGCCTAGGATTGTGTGGCATAGCATAGGATAGTGTAGGATAGCCTAGGATAGGGTGAGATAGTCTAGGATTGTCTAGTATAGCCTTGGATAGTAGGGGATAGCCTAGGATAGTGTGGGATAGCCTAGGATTGGGTAGGATAGCCTAGGCTAATAGGGTGGGATAGCCTAGGATAGTGTGGGACAGCCTAGGATAGTGAGGGATAGCCTATTATAGTGAGGGATAGCCTAGCATAGTGAGGGATAGCCTAGGATAGTGAGGGATAGCCTAGGCTAATAGGGTGGGATAGCCTAGGATAGTGTGGGACAGCCTAGGATAGTAGGGGATAGCCTAGGATGGAGAGGGATAGCCAAGGATAGTGAGGGATAGCCTATTATAGTGAGGGATAGCCTAGCATAGTGAGGGATAGCCTAGGATAGTGAGGGATAGCCTAGGCTAATAGGGTGGGATAGCCTAGGATAGTGTGGGACAGCCTAGGATAGTGGGGGATAGCCTAGGATGGTGAGGGATTGCCTAGGATAGTGGGGGATAGCCTAGGATAGTGTAGGATAGCCTAGGATAGAGTGGGATAGCCTAGGATAGTAGGGATAGCCTAGGATAGTGAGGGATAGCCTAGGATAGTGTGGGATAGCCTAGGATAGTGTGGGATAGCCTAGGATAGTGAGGATAGCTTAGGATAGTGTGGGATAGCCTAGGATAGTGTGGGATAGCCTAGGATAGTGTGGGATAGCCTAGGATAGTGGTGATAGCGTAGGATAGTGTGGGATAGCCTAGGATAGTGTGGGATAGCCTAGGATAGTGTGGATAGCCTAGGAGAGTGGGGGATAGCCTA
Source organism: Cherax destructor (assembly GCA_009830355.1). Classification (NCBI taxonomy): domain Eukaryota; kingdom Metazoa; phylum Arthropoda; class Malacostraca; order Decapoda; family Parastacidae; genus Cherax; species Cherax destructor. The sequence goes on from WNWK01031625.1 coordinate 10,750, forward strand.
GGATAGTGTGGGATAGCCTAGGAGAGTGTGGGATAGCCTATGATAGTGAGGATAGCCTAGGATAGTGGGGATATCCTAGGATAGTGTGGGATAGCCTAGGATAGTGTGGGATAGCCTAGGATAGTGTGGGATAGCCTAGGATAGTGGGGGATAGCCTAGGATAGTGTGGGATAGTCTAAGATAGTAACCACAGCTTCTGCTACTGTAGGTAACCACAGCTTCTGCTACTGTAGGTAACCACAGCTTCTGCTACTGTAAGTAACCACAGCTTCTGCTACTGTAGGTAACCACAGCTTCTGCTACTGTAAGTAACCACAGCTGCTGCTACTGTAGGTAACCACAGCTTCTGCTACTGTAGGTAACCACAGCTTCTGCTACTGTAGGTAACCACAGCTTCTGTAACTGTAGGTAACCACAGCTTCTGCTACTGTAGGTAACCACAGCTTCTGCTACTGTAAGTAACCACAGCTTCTGCTACTTTAGGTAACCACAGCTTCTGCTACTGTAGGTAACCACAGCTTCTGCTACTGTAGGTAACCACAGCTTCTGCTACTGTAAGTAACCACAGCTGCTACTACTGTAGGTAACCACAGCTTCTGCTACTGTAGGTAACCACAGCTTCTGCTACTGTAAGTAACCACAGCTTCTGCTACTGTAGGTAACCACAGCTTTTGCTACTGTAGGTAACCACAGCTTCTGCTACTGTAGGTAACCACAGCTTCTGCTACTGTAAGTAACCACAGCTGCTGCTACTGTAGGTAACCACAGCTTCTGCTACTGTAGGTAACCACAGCTTCTGCTACTGTAAGTAACCACAGATTCTGCTACTGTAGGTAACCACAGCTTCTGCTACTGAAAGTAACCACAGCTTCTGCTACTGTAGGTAACCACAGCTTCTGCTACTGTAAGTAACCACAGCTGCTGCTACTGTAGGTAACCACAGCTTCTGCTACTGTAAGTAACCACAGCTGCTGCTACTGTAGGTAACCACAGCTTCTGCTACTGTAGGTAACCACAGCTTCTGCTACTGTAAGTAACCACAGCTTCTGCTACTGTAGGTAACCACAGCTTCTGCTACTGTAGGTAACCACAGCTTCTGCTACTGAGAGTAACCACAGCTTCTGCTACTGTAAGTAACCACAGCTTCTGCTACTGTAGATAACCACAGCTTCTGCTACTGTAGGTAACCACAGCTTCTGCTACTGTAGGTAACCACAGCTTCTGCTACTGTAAGTAACCAGAGCTTCTGCTACTGTAGGTAACCACAGCTTCTGCTACTGTAGGTAACCTCAGCTTCTGCTACTGTAGGTAACCAAAGGTTCTGCTACTGTAGGTAACCACAGCTTCTGCTACTGTAAGTAACCACAGCTTCTGCACTGTAGGTAACCACAGCTTCTGCTACTGTAAGTAACCACAGCTTGCCACTGTAGTAACCACAGCTGCTGCTACTGTAGTAACCACAGCTGCTGCTTACGTAGGTAACCTCAGCTTCTGCTACTGTAGGTAACCACAGCTTCTGCACTGTAAGTAACCACAGCTGCTGCTACTGTAAGTAACCACAGCTTCTGCTACTGTAGTAACCACAGCTGCTGCTACTGTAGTAACCACAGCTTCTGCTACTGTAGGTAACCACAGCTTCTGCTACTGTAAGTAACCACAGCTTATGCTACTGTAGGTAACCACAGCTGCTGCTACGTAACCACAGCTTCTGCTACTGTAGGTAACCACAGCTTGCTGCTACGTAGTAACCACAGCCTGCTACTGTAGGTAACCACAGCTTCTGCTACTGTAGGTAACCACAGCTTCTGTAACTGTAGGTAACCACAGCTTCTGCTACTGTAGGTAACCACAGCTTCTGCTACTGTAGGTAACCACAGCTTCTGCTACTGTAGGTAACCACAGCTTCTGCTACTGTAGGTAACCACAGCTTCTGCTACTGTAGGTAACCACAGCTTCTGCTACTGTAAGTAACCACAGCTGCTGCTACTGTAGGTAACCACAGCTTCTGCTACTGTAGGTAACCACAGCTTCTGCTACTGTAAGTAACCACAGCTTCTGCTACTGTAAGTAACCACAGCTTCTGCTACTGTAGGTAACCACAGCTTCTGCTACTGTAGGTAACCACAGCTTCTGCTACTGTAAGTAACCACAGCTGCTGCTACTGTAGGTAACCACAGCTCTGCTACTGTAGGTAACCTCAGCTTCTGCTACTGTAGGAACCACAGCTTCTGCTACTGTAGGTAACCACAGCTTCTGCTACTGTAAGTAACCACAGCTGCTGCTACTGTAGGTAACCACAGCTCTGCTACTGTAAGTAACCACAGCTCTGCACTGTAGGTCAACCACAGCTCTGCTACTGTAGGTAACCACAGCTTCTGCTACTGTAGGTAACCACAGCTTCTGCTACTGTAGTAACCACAGCTTCTGCTACTGTAGGTAACCACAGCTTCTGCTACTGTAGGTAACCACAGCTTCTGCTACTGTAGGTAACCACAGCTTCTGCTACTGTAAGTAACCACAGCTTCTGCTACTGTAGGTAACCACAGCTTCTGCTACTGTAGGTAACCACGCTGCTGCTACTGTAGGTAACCACAGCTTCTGTACTGTAAGTAACCACAACTTCTGCCACTGTAAGTAACCTCAGCTTCTGCTACTGTAAGTAACCACAGCTTCTGCTACTGTAGGTAACCACAGCTTCTGCTACTGTAAGTAACCACAGCTTCTGCTACTGTAGGTAACTCACTTATCCTTCTGCTACTGTAGGTAACCACAGCTGCTGCTACTGTAGGTAACCACAGCTTCTGCTACTGTAGGTAACCACAGCTCTGCTACTGTGGTAACCACAGCTTCTGCTACTGTAGGTAACCACAGCTCTGCTACTGTAGGTAACCACAGCTTCTGACTGTAAGTAACCACAGCTTCTGCTACTGTAGGTAACCACAGCTTCTGCTACTGTAGGTAACCACAGCTTCTGCTACTGTGAGGAACCCAGCTTCTGCACTGTAAGTAACCACAGCTTCTGCTACTGTAAGTAACCACAGCTTCTGCTACTGTAGGTAACCACAGCTTCTGCTACTGTAGGTAACCACAGCTTCTGCTACTGTAAGAAACCACAGCTTCTGCTACTGTAGGTAACAACAGCTTCTGCTACTGTAGGTAACCACAGCTTTGCTACTGTAGGTAAACCACAGCTTCTGCTACTGTAAGTAACCCAGCTTCTGCTACTGTGGTAACCACAGCTTCTGCTACTTGTGGTAACCCCAGCTTCTGTTACTGTAGTAACCTCAGCTTCTGCCACTGTAGGGGAACCACAGCTTGCTACTGTAAGTAACCTCAGCTTGCTACTGTAAAGTAACCACAGCTTCTGCTACTGTAGGTAACCACAGCTTCTGCTACTGTGGTAACCTCAGCTTCTGCTAATGTAGGTAACCACAGCTTCTGCTACTGTAGGGAACCACAGCTTCTGCTACTGTAGGTAACCACAGCTTCTGCTACTGTAGGTAACCACAGTTTACTGTAGGTAACCACAGCTTTCACTGTAGGTAACCACAAGCTTCCACTGTAAGTAACCACCAAAACTTCTGCTCTGAGGTAACACCTTCGCTCTGTAAATTTAAACCCGGGTTCTGCTACTGTAAGTAACCCAGCTTCTGCTACTGTAGGGAACCACAGCTTCTGCTACTGTAAGTAACCACAGCTTCTAGTACTGTATTGGTAACCTCAGCTTCTGCTACTGTAAGTAACCTCAGCTTCTGCTACTGTGGAACCACAGCTTTGCTACTGTAGGTAACCTCAGCTTTGCTACTGTAGGTAACCACAGCTTCTGCTACTGTAAGTAACCTCAGCTTCTGCTACTGTGGAACCACAGCTTCTTGCTTTTAGGTAACCACAGCTTGCTACTTTTAAGTAACCTCAGCTTCTGCTCTGTAAGTAACCACAGCTCTGCTACTGTGGTAACCTCAGCTTCTGCTACTGAGGTACCACAGCTTCTGCTACTTAAGAACCACAGCTTCTCTACTGTAAGTAACCACACTTCTTTACTGTGGCCCGGGTTCTGCTCTGTGGTCCTCAGCTTCCTACTGTAAGTAACCACGTTCTGCTCTGTAGTCCCCAGCTTCTTATAAGTACTGTGGGGAACGCTTTGCTACTGTGGGAACCACAGCTTTACATCAAGTAACCTCAGCTTCTGCTTACTGTAAGGGAACCACTTCTGTACTGTAGGGAACCACAGCTTTGCTACTGTAGGTAACCCAGCTTCTGCTACTGTAAGTAACCTCAGCTTGCACCTGGGATAACCTCAGCTTCTGTTTCTGTAAGTAGCCTCGCTCTGCTACTGTAAGTAACCACGCTTGTCTGTAGTAACCCCCAGCTTCTGCTCTGTGGGCAACCTAAACCGGGTAACCCCGTATAACCACAGCTTTGCTACTGTGGGTAACCCCGTTCTGCTAACTGTAAGTAACCTCAGCTTCTGCCCGGGCACCCCAAACTCTGCTACTGTGGGAACTACGCTTCTGCTACTGTAAGTAACCCAGCTTTGTAACTTAAGTAACCCGCTTGCTACTGTAAGTAACCCGCTTTGCTACTTTTGGGAACTCACAGCCTTGCTACTGTAAGGGAACCCGGCTTCTTACTGTTTAAAAACCCAGCTTCTGCTACTGTAGGTAACACAGCGCTTGCTACTGTAAGTAACCCTTTGCTTGTTAGGAACCCCAGCTTCTGCTACTGTGGAACCTCAGCTTGCTACTGTAGGAAAAACAGTTCTGCTTTCTGTAAGTAACCCAAACCTCTGCTACTGTAAGTAACCCAGTCTGCTCTGTAAAAACCCAGCTTCTGCTATTTTGTAACTCCCCGCTTCTGCTACTGTAAGTAACTACAGCTTCTGTTCTGTGGGAACCTCAGCTTTGCTACGTAAGGGAACCACAGCTTCTAAATGAAGGTAACCACAGCTTGCCACTGTAAGTAACCTCAGCTTCTGCTACTGTAGTAACCACAGCTTCTGCTACTGTAGGTAACCTCAGCTTCTGCTACTGTAGGTAACCACAGCTCTGCTACTGTAGGTAACCACAGCTCTGCTACTGTAGGTAACCACAGCTTCTGCTACTGTAGGTAACCACAGCTTCTGCTACTGTAGGTAACCACAGCTTGCTGACTGTAAGTAACCTCAGCTTCTGCTACTGTAAGTAACCACAGCTTCTGCTACTGTAAGTAACCTCAGCTTCTGCTACTGTAAGGGAACCACAGCTTCTGCTACTGTGGCAACCACAGCTTCTGCTACTGTAGGTAACCACAGCTTCTGCTACTGTAGGTAACCACAGCTTCGCTACTGTAAGTAACCACAGCTCTGCTACTGTAGGTAACCTCAGCTTCTGCTACTGTGTAAAGGGAACCACAGCTTCTGCTACTGTAGTAACCAGCTCTATACGCTTACTGTAGTAACCCAGCTTCTGCTACTGTAGTAACCACAGCTTCTGCTACTGTAAGTAACCACAGCTTCTGCTACTGCTTAGGTAACCACAGCTTCTGCTACTGTAAGCTGTAACCTCAGCTTCTTGCTACTGTAGAGTAACCACAGCTTCTGCTACTGTAGTAACACAGCTTCTGCTACTGTAGGTAACCACAGCTTCTGCTACTGTAAGTAACCTCAGCTTCTGCTACTGTGGTAACCCAGCTTCTACTGTAAGTAACCACAGCTTCTGCTACTGTAGTAACCACAGCTTCTGCTACTGTAAATAACCACAGCTTCTGCTACTGTAGTAACCACAGCTCTGCTACTGTGAAGTAACCACAGCTTGCTACTGTAGAGTAACCCAGCTTCTGCTACTGTAGTAACCACAGCTTCTGCTACTGTAGGTAACCACAGCTTCTGCTACTGTAGTAACCACAGCTTCTGCTACTGTAGGTAACCACAGCTCTGCACTGTAAGTAACCCAGCTTCTGCTACTGTAGTAACCCAGCTTCTGCTACTGTAGTAACACCTGCTACAGTACTAGCTTCTGCTACTGTAAGTAACCACAGCTCTGCTACTGTAGGTAACCCAGCTTGCTACTGTAAGTAACCACAGCTCTGTACTGTAGTAACCCAGCTTCTGTACTGTAGGTAACCCAGCTTCTGTACTGTAGTAACCCAGCTTTGCACGAGTAACCACAGCTTCTGCACTGTAGTAACCACAGCTTCTGCTACTGTAAGTAACCACAGCTTCTGCACTGTAGAGTAACCCAGCTCTGCTACTGTAAGTAACAGCTCATATCAGCTCAGCTTCGTAAGGTAACCACAGCTTCTGCTACTGTAGGTAACCACAGCTCTGCTACTGTAAGTAACCTACAGCTTCTGCTACTGTAGGTAACCACAGCTTCTGCTACTGTAGGTAACCACAGCTTCTGCTACTGTAGGTAACCACAGCTTCTGCTACTGTAAGTAACCACAGCTTCTGCTACTGTAGGTAACCACAGCTTCTGCTACTGTAGGTAACCACAGCTTCTGCTACTGTAAGTAACCACAGCTTCTGCTACTGTAAGTAACCTCAGCTTCTGCTACTGTAAGTAACCACAGCTTCTGCTACTGTAGGTAACCACAGCTTCTGCTACTGTAGGTAACCACAGCTTCTGCTACTGTAAGTAACCACAGCTTCTGCTACTGTAGGTAACCACAGCTTCTGCTACTGTAAGTAACCACAGCTTCTGCTACTGTAGGTAACCACAGCTTCTGCTACTGTAAGTAACCACAGCTTCTGCTACTGTAGGTAACCACAGCTTCTGCAACTGTAAGTAACCACAGCTTCTGCTACTGTAAGTAACCACAGCTTCTGCTACTGTAAGTAACCACAGCTTCTGCTACTGTAAGTAACCACAGCTTCTGCTACTGTAGGTAACCACAGCTTCTGCTACTTTAAGTAACCACAGCTTCTGCTACTGTAAGTAACCACAGCTTCTGCTACTGTAGGTAACCACAGCTTCTGCTACTGTAGGTAACCACAGCTTCTGCTACTGTAGGTAACCACAGCTGCTGCTACTGTAAGTAACCACAGCTTCTGCTACTGTAGGTAACAGCATCTGCTGGTACTAATCCCACCTCCACTATTACCAGTGTCTCTCTAACTGCCCTAATAGAGTCATGTCTAATTAAGATCACACACACACACACACACACACACACACACACACACACACACACACACACACACACACAAACACACACACACACACAACGACATATAAAATACTGAGAGGAATTGACAATGGACAGAGACAGAATGTTCCAGAGATGGGACACAGTAACAAGGGGACACAGTTGGAAGTTGAAGACTCAGATGAATCACAGGGTTGTTAGGAAGTATTTCTTCAGTCACATAGTTGTCAGGAAGTGGAATAGTCTGGGAAGCAATGTAGTGGAGGCAGATTCCATACATAGCTTTAAGAAGAGGTATGATGAAGCTCAATGCGCAGCGAGAGTGCCCCAGTAGCGGCCAGTGAAGAGTCGGGGCCAGGAGCTATGAATCGACCCCTGCAACCACAACTAGGTGAGTACAACTAAGTGATTACAACTAGGTGAGTACAACTAGGTAAGTACAACTAGGTGAGTACACACACACACACACGAACAACCAAATTGTGTACTTAGGTTGAAGTTAAGGTGTATATTGAAAAATAGAGAAGCATATGAGCATGGAAAATATATAGGAAGGGGAGGACAGAGGAGAACATAGAAGATTAGCTGGAAAGAAGTATGCAAGAGTTAGAAGAGACAAGAACGACTTAGCAACAGAAAGACGAATGTGAATAACCAGGCAATTCAACTGATGAGGGAAGAAAGGAAGGAAGGGAGGGAGGAAGGAAGGAAGGCAGGAAGGAGGGAACGAAGGGAGGAAGGGAGGAAGGAAGGAACGAAGGGAGAAAGGAAGGAAGGAAGGCAGGAAGGAAGGAACGAAGGGAGGAAGGAAGAAAGGCAGGAAGGAAGGAACGAAGGGAGGAAGGAAGGAAGGAAGGAACGAATGGAGGAAGGAAGAGAGGAAGGAAGGAACGAAGAAAGGAAGTAAGAAAAGAAGGAAGGAAGGAGTTAGGAGAACTCACGAACAAAGAAAAGGATGTGTGTGTGAAGTATTTAAGAAATAATATGAAGAAATTTTCTGAGTAGAAACAGACTTCATACGAGAGATACTAGGAGGAGGAGTGCACCAGCAGGTACTGGACACTATACACAAAACAAGGACAGAGTTTAAGAAAGATTTAGTGGAGCTGGATAAGATATCCAAGGCAGTGGAGGCTAACCAGGTGTCACCATGGATTGTGAGAGAAGCAGCACTGTGTCATCCACTAGCTGAGAGGCAGCAGCACCGTGTCATCCACTAGCTGAGAGGCAGCAGAACTGTGTCAACCACTAGCTGAGAAGCAGAAACACTGTGTCATCCACTAGCTGAGAGGCAGCAGCACCGTGTCATCCACTATCTGAGAGGCAGCAGAACTGTGTCATCCACTAGCTGAGAGGCAGCAGCACCGTGTCATCCACTAGCTGAGAGGCAGTAGAACTGTGTCATCCACTAGCTGAGAGGCAGCAGCATCGTGTCATCCACTAGCTGAGAGACAGCAGCACCGTGTCATCCACTAGCTAAGAGGCAGCAGCACTGTGTCATCCACTAGCTAAGAGGCAGCAGCACTGTGTCATCCACTAGCTAAGAGGCAGCAGCACTGTGTCATCCACTAGCTAAGAGGCAGCAGCACTGTGTCATCCAATAGCTAAGAGGTAGCAGAACTGTCATCCACTAGCTGAGAGGTAGCAGCACTGTGTCATCCACTAGCTGAGAGGCAGCAGCACTGTGTCATCCACTAGCTGAGAGGCAGCAGCACTGTGTCATCCACTAGCTAAGAGGTAGCAGCACTGTGTCATCCACTAGATGAGAGGCATCTGCACTGTGTCATCCAATAGCGGAGAGGCAGCAGCACTGTGTCATCCACTAGCTAAGAGGTAGCAGCACTGTGTCATCCACTAGCTGAGAGGTAGCAGCACCGTGTCATCCACTAGCTAAGAGGCAGCAGTACTGTGTCATAAACTAGCTGAGAGGTAGCAGAACTGTGTCATCCACTAGCTGAGAGGTAGCAGCACTGTGTCATCCACTAGCTGAGAGGCAGCAGCACTGTGCTATCCAATAGCTAAGAGGTAGCAGAACTGTCATCCACTAGCTGAGAGGTAGCAGCACTGTGTCATCCACTAGCTGAGAGGCAGCAGCACTGTCATCCACTAGCTGAGAGGCAGCAGCACTGTGTCATCCACTAGCTAAGAGGTAGCAACACTGTGTCATCCACTAGATGAGAGGCATCAGCACTGTGTCATCCAATAGCGGAGAGGCAGCAGCACTGTGTCATCCACTAGCTAAGAGGTAGCAGCACTGTGTCATCCACTAGCTGAGAGGTAGCAGCACCGTGTCATCCACTAGCTAAGAGGCAGCAGTACTGTGTCATAAACTAGCTGAGAGGTAGCAGAACTGTGTCATCCACTAGCTGAGAGGTAGCAGCACTGTGTCATCCACTAGCTGAGAGGCAGCAGCACTGTGTCATCCACTAGCTAAGAGGCAGCAGCACTGTGTCATCCACTAGCTGAGAAGCAGCAGCACTGTGCCATCCACTATCTGAGAGGCAGCAGCACTGTGTCATCCACTAGCAGAGAGGCAGCAGTACTGTGTCATCCACTAGCTGAGAGGCAGCAGCACTGTGGCATCCACTAGCTGAGAGGCAGCAGCACTGTGTCATCCACTACCTAAGAGGCAGCAGCACTGTGTCATCCACTAGCTGAGAGGCAGCAGCACTGTGTCAACCACTAACTGAGAGGCAGCAGCACTGTGTCATCCACTACCTGAGAGGCAGCAACACTGTGTCATCCACTAGCAGAGAGGCAGCAGTACTGTGTCATCCACTAGCTGAGAGGCAGCAGCACTGTGTCAACCACTAGCTGAGAGGCAGCAGCACTGTATCATGCACTAGCTGAGAGGCAGCAGCACTGTATCAACCACTAGCTGAGAGGCAGCAGCACTGTGTCATCCACTGTTGCATGCAAAGAGTACGTAACCTTTATTCGGAGCATGTTAAACACACCCACATAGGCTCCCCTCCAACCAACGAACCATCGTTAAGGGTTTGGCGATGGGGCCCCATCATCAAATCAACGACTCGTTTCAGCCAATTATAATGCGAGTTTGACAATGACAAAGGTGACGTGGATACCACTCGCGGTTTGTCATTGGAATACCTGCATTGAGCTAGTTGTGGAAGGTTGTTTGTCTTTTGGCTGCTGTTTTGCCTTAACAACTGTGGCGTGCACTAAATACTACTCTTTCTGTATATAGTGTACATATATGTAAAGCCCTTTTCTATTTACTTGGTGAAGGAAAAGACAAAAGTCTTATATAATCATAGCTTAGCAAAGGAAATACAAATTCAAAGTATTTTCTACTGTGTTTCTTTGCTCCAAGCTTCCTTTACACTCAGGTTAACAGGCCATTGAACCTGAGGTTGTAATATGGGTAGCCTGTCCTGGAGCTGAATTTGGAGACTTAGAGCAGGAGTTGAGCCTAGAGTTGAAGTTCGCGCAGGAGCTAGTCTTGTATCTAGATAGCTTGCTATCTGGCATTGCTTACGCTTTGCCAACGCTTCACGAATTTTGTGTGTCATCTTTGCATTCGCTTCGCTATGGTCAGCCTGCTATTGTGAGTATTCTGCAATTTGGTTTATTGCGTGTCAGCCTTGCTATTGTGTGTGTGCATATTGGCTTTGCTATTGCGTGTCAGCTCTGCTATCGTATGAGTATACTGCAATTCGTACCGTGCATAGCGCTACAGCGTGTTAAAGTTGGGGGTTAATGCCACCTATTCGAGTCAGAAGGTTAGTGTCTGAGTTAACTCTGCTAAAGTTGCCCAAACTCTCTCTACAGCGTTGTTGGCGTATCGCTCGTTCTATTGGTGTTGAATACCAGCGTACCCTTACTGCTGTGCAGCTGCGTGATATTATAAGGAGTAAAATACAAACTGAAACTATGACAGATTAGTCTCGTGTTTCTCCCTCTACAGGAGCTGTTAACCGTAGGTCACCATTAAGGTTTCTACAAAATGGGAGAGACAAAACTCCTGAGCAAAACCAGCAAGTTACAGGTGTGGGGTTATCGACAGGTGAGTCTGGTTCAATGGCGCTTGAACTAGCCAGACTCACTCTTGAACAAACTAAAGAACAGCGTGCATTTGCTAAGGAGGAGTTTGATAGAGAGAAGGAGAGGAGACAATTCCATCAGACTGTAGATGACTTCAATTTGCAAAGGGCAGTACAGTTTGTTCCTCGTTTTGTTGAAGCAGAGCCTGAACAGTTTTTCGAAGCATTTGAAAACCAGGCTCGAGCTTTAGGGTGGCCTGAGGTTCATTGGGCGTCACTGGTGCATACTGCGTTGTTTGGTAAGGCACAAGAATTTACTTCTAGCCTGGGAAATGATGACTTTGGTAACTATCGCATTGTGAAAACCACTGTTCTTGGGGCTTATCAATGTATTCCTGCCAAGTATAGGAAAGAATTCAAACTCGGCAGAAGGCAGTTGGGTCAGTCTGCTGTTGACTACGTCAGACAGCAGACCAGGGCTTTTACAAAGTGGTACAAGGCAAGTGGTGTCGCTGATTTTGATAATTTGAAGCAGCTCATCTTGGTGGACAACCTGCTGGAGTCTCTTAGTCCAGAGGTTCGAGTCTTTCTCTTTCCTCAACAGCCTGGTATGAGCAGAGATCGTCAAAGAAAAGTTCCTGAGTAGAGAAATAAAGGTCAAGTTGAAGGTGAATCTCGTCAGCAGTCAACTAAAT
>WNWK01031626.1:0-22571 GCA_009830355.1 Cherax destructor
AACCATTCATTCACATCCTGTCTGACACTGCAACATCTTGGTATCTTAATACAGGGATTTCTTCGCTTGCCTATTCCTTGGGCACGACCTACTTCCACATTGAACAAATGTGACACCTCCTACAACTGCTGCACCTCTCCTGTCTACAGTATATAAACTCCCTCTGCTCATATGCTGTTATTCTATTCAAGATTGATGGACTGACAACATCGTCTCAAGATTGAGGGCCTGACAACCTCACACTCCTCCTGTTCTTCACGATTCTCCTTTGTATGGACTGATGAAGCCACTGTGTGGCGAAACGTTTCCTCAATAAAGATACCCAAGTGTTGCATATGTGTCTAATTTACCACCTTGAGTTTGATATCTTTATTATGCACCCCATACCCATCCTGTGGGCGGTAGTCAAAAGATAACAGAGGTACATAATGGGTCCAGGGACTGGACCTCAAAGTTTGATAGCTGAGCAAGTTACAAAGGTAATGAACTCAGATGGTCACAATCATGACAAGTTACAAAGGTATTTGCAGATTACAGAGGTATATATAGGGTCCAGAGACTGGGCCCCAAAGTTTTGATAGCTGAACAAGGTACAATGGTAATTAATTCACTAGTTACAAGGTAATGAATCATGTAAGTAAATTTACTTACGTCTGTACATGGTTGCACTCATGAACAAATTATAAAGCAATGAGCAATCTATTAGTCTACACCCAGCCACAACTGTAATGAGTTATTGGTGCAAATTTTAATTGTTGGGTCACACACACACACATATACATATACACATACACACGCATACATGTATATACATACACACATACACATGCACACATGTACATACACACACACACACACGTGTCAATGCTTTATTTACAGGGAGCAAAGTCAGGGTATTTTTCCAGAATGGTCTGTAATATACCACTGTGGATAAAATACTTTGACATATCCTGAACATTTCTGAATGAGTAGTCTCTGAATTCATTAATTTTATCGCACTCCAGTACATAATGACGCAGGGTGTGACAATAATCCAACTGGCAAAGTTTACATCTTGTTTGGTCTACATCTGGTGGTGGTGATTTTACCTGCCAAAGATACTTGTAACCCAGCCGGAGGCGGGCGGTAGTGACATCCAAGAGTCTGCTTATTTTGTTGGATGCACCATAGACATGTGGCTCCTCCTGCATGATAGAATGATGATAGATGGACTGACTGGTGTCAAACTCCCTGAGTCTTAAGTCAATAAAATTCAGTTGAAGTTCTTTTCGTATTATTGTTCTCAAACTGCTAACTGACAAGCCAAGATTGTAATCTATCCCCTTTTGAAAGCATAAAACTTAGCCAATTTATCAGTTCTATCATGCATCTGAAGACCAATGTGAGATGGAATCCACAGCATGTGCACTCTGACTCTACTATCCAGAATCCTACCATACCTGTGCCTGGCTTCTGACACGAGCATGCTACAAGTTATACTTGATGAGTTGAGAGCATTTATGGATGACAGAGAATCAGTTACAATTAGAGAGTTAACCTTAGATACATGGACGCATTTGAGTGCAAGGAGTATGGCAAACAGTTCTGTCTGAAGGGTAGAGGCCCAGTTATTGATGCGTGCTCCAATTTCTTTAAGAGAGCCATCACTCTGTATGACAACAGCAGCACTACCAGCTGCACTAGTGGATTGGTGAACAGAACCATCAACGTAAATAATTTGTGAGAGAGTGTGCTGTTTGGCTAAATTATCAATACAGTTTAAGGCATCATGTTTGGCTTCAAGGCGAAGCTTTGGTTGTGATTTAAGAAGTAGTTTGGGGGGAAATGGAGGGATGGTAGTTTGGAATGGGGTAATATTCCATGGAGCGGAGAAGTGCCGCTGTTGCCTTACTTGCCACAGATCATGTATCTGATTCATGCGGAGGTCGGTTCCAGTTTTTCGATCCATCTGGAGGGATGTTCACCAGTGCTGAGGAAAGTTTGGAGGGCTTCTGTGCATGGGTTTGAATGGGCTTGCCTGAGCATATTAACCCCAATTAGGATATTTCTTTCAGTAACACGATCTCTGATGCTTGGAATATCAAGTTCTTTCTGCATATTTAAAATTTTGACAGTACGAGGGCATCCTAAAATGATCCTCATTGCTTCGTTCTGCAGTTTTTCCAACCCTCCAAGCTTCCAGTCAGACACAAGAGCAAGTAGTGGGGCAGCATAATCAACTAATGATCTAATATAAGCAAGATACATCATTTTCACAATTTTAACATTAGCACCATACCTGGGGTGAAACCCTGCCACAACTCTAAGTGCTCTCAGCCTTTCTTTGTATTGACGACAAAGTCTCGTTACAACAGGTCCAAGTAGTGGGACCTCAAAGCCTAGATACCTGTATCTGTTTACATATTCTAAAAGAGACCCATCATGCAACTGGATCTGGCGAACTGTGCCTCTCTGTCGAGGAGGACGCCTATTGAGTATCTTTGTTTTATCAGTAGAGATTATCAACCCCAGGTCTTGACACGAGGCTAGTACATGGTTAAGGATGTTTTGGGTGTTGGAGAATCCGGTGGTGTGAATCATTATATCATCAGCAAAACTGATCATATAATGATGGGGCTGGCTAGGCATAGCATTAAGTAAGGCATTAATTAGAATATTGAATAGAGTGGGGATCAGGGAAAGTTACAAATGAGACCAGACAATACTATGAGGTCCACTTATTGATTCCACACTAGAATCTAGCCTGTTTCTGGCTTTGTAACAGTTCTTCAGAAAGAACTCAAGACTAGGTTCTTCTGGTGCTATGAGTTTAAGGGGATGGCAGATGGTTGAAATCTTTAAAGCAAAGTAAATGTTTGAGATCTTTTAAAACAAAAAGGTGTCTAGGGTTAATATTAATTTCAGTTAAACGGAAACTTAAAAAATAAAGAAATAGGCTCCTATGCAACACTTACTGTATAGCTTTTGAAACTAATATTCAATATTCTGAACATTTAAATACTGTGGTATCAGTGTTTCACTCATGATACATTAAGAAACTGTTCTTTCTGAGCGATACTCTAGTGAATTGTTCTCAAACGTACATGAGTAAGTAATGTGTGTGAGTGTACTCACCTATTTGTGGTTGCAGGGTCGAGTCATAGCTGCTGGCCCTGTCTCTTCGCTGGTCACCACTAGGTCCACTCTCTCCCTGCTCCATGAGTTTGATCGTACCTCTTCTTAAAGCTATGTATGGATGCTGACTCCACTACATCACTCCCCAGACTGTTCCATTTATTGACAACTCTATGCCTGAAGAAGAACTTCCTAACATCTTTAAGACTCATCTAGGTTTTCAACTTCCTGTTGTGAACTCTTGTTATAAATAAAAATGGATATAGGTCAGGTAGCAGTGAATGGTAGGCTTCGGAGGCGATGTGTTCCTTTATTGCATTCTTGGTTACAGGCAGTGTGTTTAATTGTTCTGGGGGCCAGCAAGGCCCCTAGCCTTGTGAAGGACAAAGAGGGAGTTGCTGACGATAGGCTGCCTTGTGAGAGAGTGAGCGTGATACAGCAGCTCGTAGCCTGAAGCCAGGCCTAAGGCCGCGAGATGGTAGTGCTGGTCTATAGGGACACTCCCCTAGTGGCAGGCATGGGAAACAGGAATTGGTAGGCATACCCAGCTATATCGCTCGGCCACGTTACCAAAGGTCGTCCTCCACCGTGTCAAGTGTCAAGTGACTGAATAAAACTCGGTCTCTCTCTCGCAGGAACAGGGCACAAACAATATATAATATATATATGGACAAAACATGGACCAAAAAAAAATCCAACAGGGAGGGAATAGAAAAGGGGTGTACTAAAAACTTTGTGTGTCAACACAGTGAGCCTCGGAGGCATCACTGCATGAATTCCTGTATCTGAACATATATTGCAACACATCAGGAGACATCGCTGCAGCTGAGCTATGGGACATCATGGTACAGTCTCGTCTGAACGGTGAAACTGTCATTGTGGAGTTGTTACTGCAGGGTTCACCCAGTATGGGACACAACCTGCTAGTGCCCTAGAGTGAGGCGTCGTCAGAACTCGACATTTGGGTAGGACTTCTGGCCGTGCGACTCAGAACCTCAGGACTCTTCTCGACTGGTACTGTCGCCGGGGCAGTCACTGCAGGGAACTCGGTGCAGCACAGGTTAGTGATGCCGGCGAGAGTGAGTCTTAGCATGGACGACTCAGGCGTATCAGGAGTCGTAGCAGGGATGACTCAGGCATATGCGGGAATCGTAGTGGAGCATGAAAGACTCAGGCACCTGTTCCTTTCTAGGTGCTCCAACACGCTCCTGATAATCTTCTCCATGACTTTGCATACAAACACGTCAGTGGCACTGATCTCAAGCTTAATGCCTCATGTCTGTATCCTTTCTTAAAAATTGGGACTACATTTGCCGTCTTCCATACCTCAGGTAATTGCATAGTTTCAGTGGATATGTTGTCTCTGCTCCCTCTCTAAGGACCCATGGAGAGATGTCTGATCCCACCACCTTTGAGATATCAAGTTCACATTGCAGCTTCTTCACCTCCTCCTTGGTTGTGTATTTCATCCAGCACTTGGTGTATCCCTTGTTGGTTTACCCTATTCTGACTTCCCGGAGTCCTTTCTGTCTCCACTGTAAATACTTCTTTAAATCTCATGTTGAGCTCCTCACATACCTCTTGGTCGTTTCTTGTGAACTCCCCACCTTATTGCCTCAACCTGATTACCTGGTCCTTGACTGTTGCTTTTCTCCTGATGTGACAATACAACAGCTTCAGATCAGATTTGACTTTCGATGCTATGTCTTTTTCGTATTGTCGCTGGGCCTCCCTCCTTATCTGTGCATATTCGTTTCTGGCTCTTCGACTAATCTCTTTATTTTCCTGCGTCCTTTGTCTCCTGTACTTCTTCCATTTTCTAGCACACTTATTTTTTGCCTCCCTACACTTTTGGGTAAACCAAGGGCTCATTCTGGACTTCCCATTATTTTTGTTGCTCTTGGGAACAAATCTCTCCTTTGCCTCCTACTAATTCTCTTTCCCAATGAACCTCTTGCAGGAAGTTCCTCATGCCTGTGAAATTCCCCATTTTGTAGTTTGGCTCCTCCCATCCTACTCCTACTACCCTCTCCACTTGTAATTCAACTATGTATTCAAAGCTCACAACCACATTACTACTAGCTCCGAAAGGCCTTTCATATGTGATGTCCTCATTGTCTGAACTACTCAAGGTGAATACTAGGTCCAGTCTTGCTGGTTCATCCTCACCTCTCTCTCTGGTAGTGTCCCTAACATGTTGATGCATGAGGTTTTCCAGTACCACATCCATCATCTTGGCTCTCCATGTTTTAAGACTCCCATGTGGCTCTATGTTTTCCCCAGCCAATCTCGTGCTCTTCTAGCTTCGTTCCCCACTCTTGTTTCTTTTTCATGAGGTGTTCTACCCAATCTTCCTTCCCAGACTAATCCTCCAGTCCCCTGGTTTTCCATCCTTTTCTCTGGCAACCCATTTTTTTTTAAATACCAAAGAATGAGAAACTTAATGTATTTTTGTGTGGTCGTTTGTGATGTGTGTTTTTTTAAGTCAGTATTTGTGTGTGTGTGCATGTGTGTGTGTGTGTGAGTATTTGAATGTGTGTTAATTTTTGAGTGTGAGTGTTTGTGTGTGAGAGAGTATTTGAGTGTGTGTGTGTGTGAGTATTTGATTGTGTGTGTATTCACCTAACCTAACTGTGATTACAGAAGTGAAGTCACAGCTCCTGGCCCTGCCTCTTCACTGGTCGCTTCTAGGTCACTCTCCCTGCTCCATGATTTTATCATATCTCTTCTTAAAGCTATGTATGGATCCTGCCTCAGCTATATCACTTTCCAGACTATTCCACTTCCTGACAACTCTGTGACTAAAGAAATACTTCCTAACATCCCTGTGACTCATCTGAGTCTTCAACTTCCAATTGTAACAACTTGTTGCTGTGTTCCATCTCTGGAACATCCTGTCTCTATCCACCTTGTCGATTCCTCTCAGTATTTTTCATGTCGCTATCATATCATTCCTATTTTTCCTGTCCTATAATGTCGACAGGTTGATTTTCCTTAACCTCTTCTCGTAGGACATTTCTCTTAGCTCCGGGACTAGCCTTGTTGCAAATCTTTGGATTTTCTCTAATTTCCTGACGTGCTTGGCCAGGTGAGGGTTTCAAACTGGTGCTGCATACTTACACGGTGAACAGGATCCTGAACGATTCCTTATTGAGATGTTGGAATGTTATTCTTAGGTTTTCTAGGTGCCCATATGATGCAGCAGTTATTTGGTTGTACACCTCAGGAGATGTGCGTAGTGTTTTACTCACCCCAAGATCCTTTTTCTTGGTTGAGGTTTGTAGCCTCTGGCCGCCTAGACTGTACTCCATCTGCGGTCTTCTTTGTCCTTCCCTAATCTTCATGACTTTGCACTTGGTGGGGTTGAATTCCAGGAGCCAGTTTCTGGACCAGACCTGCAGCCTGTCAAGATCCTTTTGTAGTTCCGCCTGGTCCTCATCCGACTGAATACTTCTCATTAACTTCACATCATCTGCAAAGAGGGACACTTCTTAGTGTATTCCTTCCGTCTTGTCATTCACTTATACCAGAATTCCCGTTCGTCACAGGCGCCCATTCTGACACCTCGTCATGTACCATGACTCGTTGCCTGCCTGTCAGTTATTCTCTGATCCATTGCATAGGCTTCCCTGTTATACCTACCTGGTCCTCCAGCTTTTGCGCTAATCTCTTGTTCAAAACTGCGTCAAACGCCTTCTTACAGTCAAAGAAAATGCAATTTACCCATCCCTCTCATTCTTGTCTTAGTGCTGTCACTTTGTCATAGAACTCCAGTAGGTTTGTGACACAGGATTTCCCATCCCTAAAACCGTGCTGGTTGTCCATTGATAAGCTCATTCCTTTCTAGGTGCTCAACCACTCTTCTCCTGATAATCTCCATGACTTTAAATACTATACATGTCAGTGACACTGGTCTGTAGTTTAATGCTTCGTGTCTGTCTCCTTTTTTAAAAATTGGGACTAAATTTGCTGTCTTCCATACCTCAGGTAGTCGCCCTGTTCCGATAGATGTGTTGAAGATTGTTGTTAGTGGTATACGTAGCCCCTCTTCTCCCTCTCTCAGGACCTATGGAGAGATGTCATCCGGCCCCAATGCCTTTTAGGTATCTAGCTCACTTACCAGCCTCTTCACTTCTTCCTCGGGTGTATGTACTGTGTCCAACACTTGGTGGTGTACCCCACCTCTCCGTCTTTCTGGAGTCCCTTCTGTATCCTCTGTAAATACTTCTTTGAATCTCATGTTGAGCTCCTCACATACTTCATGGTCGTTTCTTGTGATCTTCCCTCTTTCCTTCCTCAGCCTGATTGCCTGGTCCTTGATTGTTGTTTTCCTCCTGATGTGGCTGTACAACAGCTTCGGGTCAGATTTGCCTTACGCTGCTACTTCATTTTCCTATTGTTGTTGGGCCTCCTTTCTTACCTGTGCATATTCATTTCTGGCTCAGTAACTGCTCTTCTTGTTGTCACGTATTCCATCGTCTCATTTACTGACCTTCCTGTCAGTTCTCTGTCCCACTGAACCTCGTGCAGGAAACTGCCTGTTAGTCCCCTCTCTTGTAGTTTGGTTTTATTCGTCCTGTCATTCCCGCATCCCTCTCCACTTGTAACTCTCCTATGTATTCGAAGCTCAGAACCACGTGGTCACTGGCCCCGAGGAGTCTTTCGTATGTGATGACCTCAATATCTGCACTAATCATGGTGAATACTAGATCCAGTCTTGCTGGTTCCTCCTCTCCACTCTCTATGGTAGTGTCCATTATGTGTTTATACATAAGGTTTTCCAGTACCACCTCCATCATCTTAGCCCTCCACGTTTCTGGGCCCCCATGTGGCTGTAGGTTCTCCCTGTCAATTTCCTTGTGATTGTGTGTACTCACCTATTTGTGGTTGCAGGGGTCGAGTCATAGCTCCTGGCCCCGTACTTTATTGTGTATGTGTGTGTGTGTGTGTGTGTGTGTGTGTGTGTGTGTGTGTGTGTGTGTGCGTGCGTGCTCATGCATACGTGCATGTGTGTGTCTGTGTCTATGCTTGTGCATGTTCATGTAATTAACCTATATGTGGTTGTATGGGTGGAATCTGAGCTCCAGGGCTCATCTTTACGTTGACCTAATGTGATTCCTCGTGGGATAATAAGTAGCATGTGTTAGTAGGGCTCAGTGTATCACGAGGAATTTTGTGTGTTAGTTGATGATACCAAATGATTTAATGCAAATTGTCTGTGCGTTACTAAGATGCTTGTGCGCTACTGGGAACTACTTCACTACCAGCAACTCAATGCGTGTTTGTTGCTGTGTAATCTATGAGGATCTTGAGACCTCGTACTTTATTGGAGACCCCCATTCGTTACTCCGGGCCTTTAATTAAGTGGGAAAATTGTACTTTAGTGGAAACTCTCTCATTGAATACACTATACTTAATGAAAACTTTGTATAATTATAAAGATCACTTGAATTAGTAAGAATACAGGTGTTAGTTGAAACTTGGGTGTTACTGAAGGCCCTGAGTGTTATTAAGGCCAGTAGGTGTTGAAGAATCTGCTCGTTATTTTAGGCGCTGTGTGATGCTAATGATTATCGGTGTATTAGAAGCACAGTAACTGAGCGTGTCACTTGTACTTAATTTAAAGCCAGTGCTGAATGTTTACTTGATTGTTACTTGAAGTCTACGTATAATGCTGAAGCATTATACGTAGTTTGGATCCCCGTGCGTTATTACGTACTCTGTGTGTGTAGTCTCCTTTACGTACGTTAGTAAGTCTTTCTGTGTGTTAATGAGGCCTCTGTATGTTAGAGGGAGTCTGCATTAGGGAAGGAACCACACGTTAGTGGGAAACGCTGTGCGATAGCTGGCGATTTTATATTAGAGGTTGAGAGTTGGTTTTGAACTCATTGTTTAATGAGTGACTCTGAACGTTAGCTGTGCTTTTTACGATTGTGATTCATTCATAAAAGATGGATGGATGGTTTGGTGTCCGCTGTTTACGTTTAGTACAACTGTAGATGTAATGATCTTCAACGATGAACTGAATCTGAGTGTGTTGTATGAGTCACTGAAGATATACTGAGGCTGTGAGGCCTTCAAATGTAGGGTCGAGGGTTTTGTTAGATCACTGGTGAAAGCTCGGTGATAGGTAGTGCTTGGTGGCTGGAAAAACACCGTGGTATGTGTCCTACATGGTCAAGGTGTGCGATAAGTTGGTTAGGTAGCTAATACGAAACAAAATTAAAAACAAAATCTAGACAGCAGAGGAAGCCAGGCTGAACTTTCCACCTCCAGAATTCCCACTTGCAAAGGTTAAAGTTTCTTGCCTTCACATTCTTCAGGCTGACCGAAACTCAATCTAACTTTACAGTATAACATAAAACAAATATCCAAGATGTCCAATATTCGTGTTGCTGCTGGCGACATCACGACTTACAAAGAATGTGCTCTGAGAATTGTAGTTGAACGAATGGAAGAGCATTGTAAGAATATGAAATGCATATTGTGATGCTACCAAGATTTATCAACATTTAAGATGCGTAGTCATGAGCTGTAAATCGACCCCTGAAAACAGTTTCGTGAATACACAAACACAAAAGGAACTTTATTGGTGGATTTCAAATGCTAAGACGTCATCAACTCTGTTGACATGTTCCCCACTGGTCATTTTACGAACAGTTTAAAACATTCTTCAGTAATTATAGAATATATTATAGAATTCCATCAAGTAGAAGTGTTGAGGATCGCAGAGAAGGTAAAGATATCAGGATAGTAAGAAGTAAGAGTAATTTTCTATAAGAATCAGTTCCTGGATGCATTCTGGTAATGGTACATGTAAGAAAGGCACTTCAATTTCAGTGTTTACGAGAAGATACAAAACTAATGAAGAGAACATGGACACATGAGGATAAAAAGAATTTGCAGGATAACTATAGCAAACTACAAAGATGTTTCAACGAGTACAGTAGCTACGGGAACTCAGATCCAACAAACACAAGACGATGAAGACAAGTAAAGAAGCCACTGGAAACTGAATGGGAAGCAACTCGTCGAATCGCAATCAATAAAAAAAATCATGTGTGTTGTATATTCATACCTTGTGCATGAAACACACACCTGAAGAGAATAACATCGAAGCTGGCAAGCATTATGGGGTGATCCAAAAGTTAATTGAAGAATCATTCAAGACATCATCACATCATCACATCATCAACAACATCGATACAGAAGTAATAAACATATGCAATGGCCGCGGGACCATTGACCCCGGAAACCATCACCAGGTATATAGAAGTAAGGAAATAAAATTTTGTAATTACAATAACATGTTAGTTATACCCTCACTTCACGGCCTTGTGGCGCAACGGATAACGCGTCTGACTACGGATCAGAAGATTCCAGGTTCGAATCCTGGCAAGGTCGATCAAGTTTTGTTACATGGCAAATTAAATTTTGAAGACGGGTCACCATGAATATAGAACTTATAGCAAAAAATAGGTAATTAAAATAGCCTACCATCAAAACAACAAAACATCAAATAACACACCAGTGTCTACTCTACACGCAAAACAACAGAGCTCAGCAAAAGTCTTGGAAAAAATAGATAAGGAGAAATTTAAAGAAGTAAAACTGACCACATAAGAGGATAGAAGGACCGGGAGACACATGATAACAACAGCCAAAATACTCAAATATTTTAACACGATGATTAAGGAATATAATAACGTGTTCGAGAGGGCTGAAATAGTTTCATGAGTAAGAGATGAAGGTTGACACACAGGATATAATTTTTTGCCTCAAAATGAAAAGGAAATGGAATAACTGAACGAAACGGTGACCTAAGTAGACTCCATGCACCACATTATGAGTAGGTATGGTAGGCCATCAGGTAGGAACGTACCGTAATCACGACCGTCAGATTACTATACCTCGGCCTTGTGGCGCAACGGACGACGCGTCTGACTACGGATCAGAAGATTCCAGGTTCAAATTCTGGCAAGGTCGAGTGTATTTTATTATGATAAATTAAAAACTGAAGACTGGAATCTGCGCACTTAGCTCTGCTCCTGTAGTTACATGTCGGAAATTGACTCTTACCTCAGTACTTCTGCAACTTAAAACCACACAATAGAATTTATCACACAACACCAGCAATAAAACATAATATATTAACATATAAAGAAACATCACTCAGAAGAATTTTTATGGGCATTAAGTGAAGGAATAAAACTCAAAAACGTAAGACTTAAGAAGGATCTGTAAAGACAAAATACTCAAGAGAATATATGATGAACAGGAAAAAAGCTTGTTCGAAAGCCTGGAAATAGGTGTAATGGGACTTAGTAGGAAGTTAAATAAGTCGATGTGTCCCAAGGCTATCAGGATACAGGGTGGTCAGGAAATGGAATGACTTGAGCGAGGGGAGGGGTGAAGGTGGACTGCATACGCAGCTTTGAATAGGTATGATATGGTCAACGAGCTTGAGAAAAAGTGAGCCTTAATATGGCTAGCTAAGTGCTAGGCGTAACTAGAAATAGGTAAGTTGAAATAGGTGCTAACTAAAGAGATTCAGTACTATGTGTAGGTCTTATCTTTCTGATATTATTATAATCATAACTAAGCTCTAAACCCATAAGGGTCATACAGCGCTGCTAGCTTTCTGAGAAGCGAAGCGGGGGATTCAATGCCCCCAGTCAGCAGCTATAAACGTAGTGGAGCCAAAGGAGGGAAGCAGACATGACACTTTCATAACACCGCATCTTAACCGTTATCGATGGTTGAGATACATCGTGAGGAGCTGTAAATCGACCCCTGAAAACACAATTAGGCGAATACACAAGCACGAAAGAAATTTCAAAAGCTAAGGTTTTATCGACGCTTTTGACATGTTTCCCGCTGATTAATTTACGAACACAAAAAACAAAAACATAATTCAGTAACTGGGAAGGTATTCGCATATATTAGCGAATTCCATCAAGAAGTACTGAGGATCTCAGAGAAGGTAAAGATATCAGGATAGTAAGAAGTAAGAGTAATATCCTTGAAGAATCAGTTCCTGGATGCGTTCTGGTAATAGTACATGTAAGAGGCAGTATAATTTCAGTGTTTGTGAGAAGATACAAAAATAATGAAGAGAACATGGACACATGAGGGTAAATAGAATTTACAGGATAACTTTAGCAAACTACAAAGATGTTTCAACAAGTACAGTAGCTAAGGAAATTCAGCCTCAACAAACACAAGATGATGAAGACAAGTAAAGAAGCCACTGGAAACCTAAGTGTACTTCATATAATCACTTCCTGTATGAGTAACTGTTTACTTTGTCACTCATCACTCATGATATATATTTAGTTACTCATCACTAAGTGTCACGTGATATACAGTCTCCTTTCTGAATGTTAGGTAAAATTTAATCTCTTATTTCCAAGTACTGAGTGGAGATATTAAATCTGAGAGCTGTAAGAGTGGCGTGAACATCCAGTTGCTCATGTTTAAGTCACCAGACATATTTACGTATTTGAAGAAATCTTCTTATGAAGAACCCGAGATGTTGTTGTATCAGATAGTTATTGTTCTTTATATTGTTTAGAATAATGAACAGGTTGATAAATGATACACTTGAGCAACATAGCAACATTTTGTGATCTTGGTACAAAGATTTCGTCAGTGGTCTCCTAACCTAGTGGCATCACCTCTTTCCACCGATGGATTTTCTCCACCAATAAATCCACCTCCAACTGCTCTGCCTCGGCTGAGTCCAGTATCTAAGCTCCAATGTGCATTTGCTGTACATATTTGTATCAAGACTGATGGAATGAACACATTATCTCAGATTACCTCAGACTCTTTAAGATAAGATAAGATAAGATTTATTTGGATTTTTAACCCCGGAAGGTTAGCCACCCAGGATAACCCAAGAAAGTCAGTGCGTCATCGAGGACTGTCTGTCTTATTTCCATTGGGGTCCTTAATCTTGTCCCCCAGGATGCGACCCACACCAGTCGACTAACAACCCAGGTACCAATTTGCTGCTAGGTGAACATGACAACAGGTGTAAGGAAACACGTCGAAATATTTCCACCCGCCGGGAATCGAACCCGGGCCCTCCGTGTGTGAAGCGAGAGCTCTAGCCACCAGATGGAGCCAAACATTTCCTGAATATAGATGCTTAAGTGTTCCATTTTTTCTATGAACCATTGTACATTAACTTATTTTAAATGACTACAATTTCTCATTTTCTTTCATGAGAGTTTAACTCTTCGTTTTCTTCGCAACACTCAACTCTTCTTCCTAATAAATAATAAATAATATTACTCCCCTAGCTGATAAGTTTGATAAAAACATATTTAATATTCAAAAAGAGTTTTTTGAGTAAATTAGTGCAAGTGAGAGGCCGGCATAGCTGAAGGCACGAACAAGGTGATAGATCCAAAAGAGGTTAGTATATGAGAGGCAAGTAGTACAATAAACAGATTCTCTAATTTGTAAAACTGCCCAAAAGAGGACAGGATATAATACAAGCAAATACGACCCAGTGAATATAGTGTTACCAACATTAAACCATTACACCAAAACATGGTGAGTTTTTAAAACCAGCCACAACACACAACCCACACACGGAATATTTGCAGATGGTATAAATAATAGCAAAAACAAATAATTCCAGATAACACACCGACCGCGTTTTTCAACTATTATGTTGTTTTACTTGTAAGACTTGGAGAAGAACCTGACTCAGAATCTTGTGCTGCTGCAACTTGAGTTATATCTTAATGGTTCTCTCCTTTAAATCTCGCTTCCCACTTAATAAACTGCGGCAGAGTGTCTGTTAAATTGAAAATTTGATAGACATATTTTTGTTTATGAAGACATGTTGGTGCAATGTTTGGTGATTCATGTTTATTTGAAAAGACTCAAACCACTTTACATCATTTTCAGAAGGTATGGAAAAACATTCCTATATTTCTGGTCTTCTTCATTTATTTTTCGGTCTCAAACAATTATGTAGAGTAGTTCAATAAGTGTAACATGGCTGCAGACTATGATGGTTCTTTAAGCTGCTTTGATTTAGCTGTTGTTCCAGTCTCGTTCTCCTTCATTATTAACTAAGGTTTCGGTCACATAAAAATTGTTATCAGCGTGGTCGATTAGACATATATGACTACTCGGATAATCCGAATACACAAACATTTGCTAAACTTCGTTGCTGTCAGAAATATTCTCAAAACTTTTGATTACGTAGACGAGACAGATCAACATCTGAGATAAAAACAGATGTGTCATGAAAAACCTAAAATTTTAGTTTTTTTTTTCAAATCTATTGAGCAAAATGTTAGGAGACTTAGATCGTCATCAAACTGTGAAACAAAACATAATGTGTAATTATTTTTCTTCGTCAAATGTTTTATTCTCACAAGTGCCGAGATATTATTATTATTATTATTATTATTATTATTATTATAAAAGTGAGATTGCCCATCATGATACTAGCGTCGATTAAATGACCATCACTCTGACCCTGAACTATAACTTCCACCAAAAATTAACTAAATGATAAAATTCGGCATGAGGTTCGCTGTAGCTTAACGTATTGAAGACGCACCAAGCGGCGGCTGCCATCGACTCTCGTCTCATAGTTAACTGTTTTATTATTGATAAATACGAGAACGCAAATAAGAGTTAACTAACGTTGAATTCTTTTTATTTCTTTTCTGGGAGTAAACAAATGTAATTTATATATGTGAAAAAAATGACGATCAGCTTACATTTTACTGATTTCTAGTTTCATCTTGTGTGAGACAAGTGAACTTGAGCCTATAATTTTTAAAGGGGTGGACCGGTAAGCCAGCGGAAGGCCTCGGTCAGGTGACCAAATCTCCAACGGCGGGTCCCGCGTCAGGAAACAATTGTTCGGTGTCCTTACCTAACTTGAGCCAGTTAATAGTCGTCTCATTAACAACACTCCATCATTCATCATAAAGTTTTATTATGGATATTCTGAAGATGATGGGAAAATCTTGGACATTTTCGCGAGCTGTGTGAGAACACTTCTTTGTTTTTATCCTCTCACAGCAACTCTCCATTCGTCCCATCTCCTCCCCCCTCCTCACAATTTTCTTTACCTCCATTTCCCTTCCCTCCCTCTATAACCCTTTTCTTTCATCAGCTTTCCGTTTTTTGTCTTTCACTTTATTGGTCACCCATCTCTTTCTGTTGCCACTATTTCCTACAATCAAATTTCTCTCTTCAGTTCCTCCTGGCATTTTCCTTCGTTTCCTCCTCCCTCCTCCCCTATCTTTCTCTCGTCTTAACCTTATCCTGTCATTGTCCCCTTAGTCTATTTTCCTATTCTTCCTCTCCGTCGGACTTGTTTACATAAGACAGTGATGGAGTGAGTGATGATGATTTTTTTTCGGGTCACCCTACCTCGTTGGGATACGGCCCATGTGTTAAAAAGAATATAAATATATAAACATACATATGCATGAGTATACATCTGCAACGGCATACATAAAAATTATGTAAATACACATATAAATACAGAATCACACAATTGCATACACACATGCATTGTGTGTATGCAATTCCCTTACCACCTTCCACTATTGGTTGTGAGTGTATCGAGGTAAAACAAGCTGGACTTATTGAATACAAGCATACTTTCTCAGACAGCACAGCGACTCAAATACTTCTAATTAAATATTGTGCTTGAAAACTAGAGAGCAAACATCAGAACATTTTATTATGTATATGTTGCGGTCTCAGAACCTTCTTCATTTGGTCCCAGGATCTAAATGTGTCAATAATAAAATGTTCTAAATGTTTTTGAACCAATTGTGAGAGTAATTGTTGTAGGGGACGTAAATGATAAAATGTGAGAAACGGTTAGAGAGGGTGTGGTAGGTAAGTTTGGGTTGCCAGGTGTAAATGATAATTGGGGGACCTTTGATTGAACCTTGTATAGAAAAGCTTTTTGTAATAGGTAATAAATGCTTTACGAAAAAAAAAAAAATAAGTATGCAAGATACGTATGATGTAGGGTCTATTGACAGTAGATTGTTGGACTATGTATTGGTAGATAAAAGACTGATGGGTAGACTTCAGGATGTGCATGTTTAAAGAAGCGGCCACAGATATATCAGATCATTATAGTTGTAGCTACAGTGATAGTAAAAGGTTGATGGGATACAAGGAGAATGGAATCAGCAAGTAAGAGAGAGGTGAAGGTT
This sequence comes from Cherax destructor, assembly GCA_009830355.1. Taxonomy (NCBI): domain Eukaryota; kingdom Metazoa; phylum Arthropoda; class Malacostraca; order Decapoda; family Parastacidae; genus Cherax; species Cherax destructor. Next base: position 16,329 of record WNWK01031626.1, read on the forward strand.
TACAAACTAAAGGAGGAGGCAGTTAGGGTAAGATATAAAGAACTATTGGAAGAAAGATTGGCTAGTGAGAATATAAGCAATGAGGTTGAAGAGGTATGGGGTAGGTTTAAGGACGTAGTACTAGAGTATTCAGCAGAAGTTTGTGGTTACAGGAAAGTGGGTGTGAGAGGGAAGAAGAGCGATTAGTGGAATGATGAGATAAAGTGAGTATTAAGAGAAAAAAAGTTAGCATATGAGAGGTTTTTACAAAGCAGAAATGATACAAATAGGGAGGAGTATATGAAGAGAAAAAGAGAAGTTAAGAGAGTGGTGGAGAAATGTAAAAAAAAAAAAAATGAGAAAATGGGTGAGATGCAATCAACAAATTTTGCTGGGAATAACAAAAGGTCATGGAGTGATATTAAAAAGTTGAGAAAACTAAGGGAACGAATGGATTTGACAGTGAAAAATAGGAGATTAGAGGTATTTGACAGAGAGTTAGAGATATTCGGAAAATGGATGGAATATTTGTGAGGAAATGTTAAATGTTGATGAACATAAGGAAGCTGTGAATTCTTGCATTGGACAGGGAGGTATAACACCTTGTATGAGTGAGGAAGAGCTAGTTGTGAGAATTGGGGAGGTGTATGAGGCATTGGGTAGAGCAACTGGAATTGATGGGATACAGACAGAAATCTTAAAAACAGGTGGGGATAGAGTTTTGTAGTGGATGGGTAAGGTAGCTAGGGATTGGCAGAGAGCATGCACAGTTCCTTTGTATAAAGGCAAAAGAGAGTGTAAAAATTGTAGAGAAATAAGTCTGTCGAGTATGCATGGTAAAGTGTAAGGTAGAGTTATTACTGAAACAAAACAAACCAAACCATACGTGTCATTATGATTTCGTGAGTTATTACTGAAAGAATTAAGAGTAAGATGGATAGCAGGATCACCGATGAACAAGGAGGCTTTAGGAAGGGTAGGAGGTGTGTAGACCATGTGTTTACAGTGAAGCATATAGGTGAACAGTGTTCAGAAAACGTAAAGAGGTTATTGATGCTTTTATGGAAGCGGAAAAGGCGTATGATAGGGTAGATAGGGGGGCAATGTGGCAGACGTTTTAACGAGTATAGTGAGGCTCAGGTTAGAGTATGTAGGAGAGCGGGAGATAATATCCCAGGAAAAGTAGGCCTTAGGCAGGGATGTGTGATATCAAAATGGTTGATGAGGCTGACGGTTGATGGATGAGGCTGTTATAGAAGTGAATGCTCGAGTGTTGCCAAAAGGTGTATGATTAAAATATAAAGAATCAAACACAAAGTGGATGAGTTTGTTGAGGAATGTGAAAGAAGGAAATTAAAAGTGAACCTAAGAAAGAGTAACGTGATGAGGATAAGAAAATAATTAGGTAATGCAAGATTGGATATCAGATTGGAGAGAGGAAGTATGGGGAAAATGAATGTATTCAGATATTTGGGAGTGGACTTGTCAACAGATAGGTCAATAAAAATCGAAGTGAATCATAGAACTGATGAACTGGGGAAAAAGGTGAGTGATGCCATTAGGAGTCTGTGGAGACAAAGAACTTTATCCATGGAGGCAAAGATGGGAATGTATAAAGGTATAGTTATACCAACGCTTATATATGGGTGTGAAGCATGGGTGGTGAATATTACAAGGAGAAGGTTAGATGCAGTGGAGTGAGAATATAAATGCAGAAAATCCGTAGTTTGGAAATTAGGAAGAGGTGCAGGGTTACTAAAATTATTATCTAGAGGGCTGAGGAGGGGTTGTTGAAGTGGTTCAAATATTTAGTGAGGATGGAATGAAAGTGACTTGAGGAACTCATAAAATTTATAGTAGAAGGAATGTGGGGTAGGGGTCGGCCTAGGAAAGTTTGGAGGGATGGAGTAAAGGAGTTTTTTTTGTGCTAGGTGCCAGGACTTCCAACAATCATGTGTGAGTGTGTTAGATAGCGGCGAGTGGAGACTAATGGTTTTTATGAATGATGTGTTGCTGGAGTGTCAGCAAAGATACATGAAGGATTCAGAGAAACTGGCAAGCCAGACTTGAGTCCTGGAGGTGATAAGTACAGTGACTATGCTCTGAAGGAGGAGTGTTGATGTTGTAGTTTTTTAACTGTAGAGTAGGCACACCTCTAGCAAGACAGTGATTTACTAAATGACGATGAAAGTGTTTCTTCTTTTTTGTAAACGGACGATGTGTTAATTTTTTTTTTTTTTTTTTTCAACAAGTCGACCGTCTCCCACCGAGGCAGGGTGACCCAAAAAGAAAGAAAATCCCCAAAAAGAAAATACTTTCATCATCATTCAACACTTTCACCACACACATACATAATCACTGTCTTTGCAGAGGAGCTCAGATACGACAGCTGAGAATTGTCCCTCCCAGCTGTCACTATCCCAGTCCCCTCCTTTAAAGTGCAGGCATTGTACTTCCCATTTCCAGGACACAAGTCCAACTAAATCAATTAACTGGTTTCCCTGAATCCCTTCACACAATGTTACCCTGCTCACACTCCAACAGATCGTCATGTCCCAAAAACCATTCGTCTCCATTCACTCCTATCTAACACGCTCACACATGCTTGCTGGAAGTCCAAGCCCCTCGCCCACAATACCTCCTTTACCCCTTCCCTCCAACCTTTTCTAGGACGACCCCTACCCCGCCTTCCTTCCCCTACAGATTTATACGCTCTCCAAGTCATTCTACTTTGATCCATTCTCTCTAAATGACCAAACCACATCAACAACCCCTCTTCAGCCCTCTGACAAATACTTTTAGTAACTCCACACCTTCTCCTAATTTCCACATTCCGAATTTTCTGCATAATATTTACACCACACATTGCCCTTAGACAGGACATCTCCACTGCCTCCAGCCTCCTCCTCGCTGCAGCATTTGCAACCCATGCTTCACACCCATATAAGAGTGTTGGTACGACTATACTTTCGTACATTCCCTTCTTTGCCCCCATGGATAACGTTTTTTGTCTCCACAGATACCTCAACGCACCACTCACCTTTTTTCCTTCATCAATTCTATGGTTAACCTCATCCTTCATAAACCCATCCGCTGACACGTCAACTCCCAAATATCTGAAAACATTTACTTCTTCCATAATCCCTCTCTCCAATGTGATATCCAATTTTTCTTTATTTAAATCGTTTGATACCCTCATCACCTTACTCTTATCTATGTTCACTTTTAACTTTCTACCTTTACACACTCTCCCAAACTCGTCCACTAACCTTTGCAACTTTTCTTTAGAATCTCCCATAAGCACAGTATCATCAGCAAAAAGTAACTGTGTCAACTCCCATTTTGCATTTAATTCTCCAAAATTTAATCCCACCCCTCTTCCCAACACCCTAGCATTTACTTCTTTTACAACCCCATCTATAAATATATTAAACAACCATGGTGACATTACACATCCCTGTCTAAGACCTACTTTTACCGGGAAATAATCTCCCTCTCTCCTACACACCCTAACCTGAGCCTCACTATCCTCATAAAAACTCTTTACAGCCTTCAATAACTTACTACCTATTCCATACACTTGCAACATTTGCCACATTGCTCCCCTATCCACTCTATCATATGCCTTTTCTAAATCCATAAATGCAATAAAAACTTCTCTACCTTTATCTAAATACTGTTCACATATATGCTTCACGTAAACACTTGATCTATACATCCCCTACCCACTCTAAAGCCTCCTTGCTCATCTGCAATCCTACTCTCTGTCTTACCTCTAATTCTTTCAATAATAACCCTGCCATACACTTTACCTGGTATACTCAGTAAACTTATTCCCCTATAATTTTTACACTCTCTTTTATCCCCCTTCCCTTTATATAAAGGAACTATACATGCTCTCTGCCAATCCCTAGGTACCTTCCCCTCTTTCATACATTTATTAAACAAAAATACCAACCACTCCAGCACTATATCCCCCCCTGCTTTTAACATTTCTGTCATGATTCCGTCAATTCCAGCTGCTTTACCCCTTTCATTCTACGTAATGCCTCACGCACCTCCCTCACACTCACATCCTGCTCTTCTTCACTCCTAAACGATGTTGTACCTCCCTGGCCAGTACATGAAATTACCGCCTCCCTTTTTTCATCGACATTTAAAAGTTCCTCAAAATATTCCCGCCATCTACCCAATACCTCCAGCTCCCCATCTACTAACTCCCTACTCTGTTTTTAACTGACAAATCCATTCGTTCCCTAGGCTTTCTTACCTTGTTTATCTCACTCCAAAATTTTTTCTTGTTTTCAGCAAAATTTCTTGACAGAGCCTCTCCCATTCTTTCATCCGCTCTTCTTTTGCACTCTCTCACCACTCTCTTCACCTTTATTTTACTCTCCATATACTCTGCTCTTCTATTAACACTTCTGTTTTGTAAAAACCTCTCATAAGCTACCTTTTTCTCTTTTATCACACCCTTTACTTCTTCATTCCACCACTCACTCCTATTTCCTCCTGCACCCACCCTCCTATAGCCACAAACTTCTGCCCCACATTCTAATACTGCATTTTTAAAACTATCCCAATAATAATAATAATAAATAATAATAATAATAATAATAATAATAATATCAATAAATAATAATAATAATAACAAAAATTATAATAATTTCAATCAATAACATTAATAATAATAATAATAATAATAATAATAATAATAATAATAATAATAATAATAATAATAATAATAATAATAAATAATAATAATAATAATATAAAAAAAATAAAAATAATAATAATAATAATTTCAACAAAAAAAAAAAATAATAATAATAATAACAACAACAAATATTGTAAAAGTAATATTTATAACTAAAATAAGAGCAAAGAAAAATGTGAAAAAAAGGAAACTATCATTCATGAGTTTGATCCGGGGAAGGTGAGGGCCCCGATGTTGAACCTCACAGAGTGGACACGACCCTTCCTGGGTATTACCATTTCATTGCTTAAATAGTCATTAGAGATTGTGTTGATATCTGATCTGTGTATTGACAGTAGACATTAACAATGTAGTTTACTTTGCAAAGAAGATTCATAACTGATAGTTATCTGGCTCTTGAAATGTTTAATTACAATCTGTGTTCTCTCAATATATTGAAAATTTTTAAAGAAATAAAAGTAAGTGTTAACACAAACTCGTAAGATGATCACAAAATTCCATTCAATGTTTTCCTCTTAGTTAAATTGATCATTCATCACTTAATATAACTTTACAGGTGAAAGCGAACTGCAGGTGAATTTGTAAAGTGCACTACAGGTGGTGTAAGTTAACTATAGTGGAGTAAAATAATATAAAGGTAAATCTGAAAGGTTACAGGCGAATGTGTAAGGGAATTACAGATGATGGAATAAACAGCAGTACAAGTGAATGTCAAAGGTGAATTGCAGGTGAAAGTATTAGGAAAAATACAGATGAAGCCGTAAGGTGTCCTTCATGTGAACTATAAGTTGGTGAAAAATGTGAATTACAGGTGAAGGTATAAGGTGAACTATAGCAGATGTATATCGTTAACTATATGTGAGTATGCTGAATTACAGGTGAAGGTGCAAGGTGCGCAACAAGAGAAGATGCAAGGTGTGCAACAAGAAGATGCAAGGTGAATTTTAGATGAAAATGTAACTTGGAATATAAATGAAGTTGCAATGTGAAATTTAGGTGAATTAAAGGAGGTGTATTGTGAATTACAGGTGAACTATAGGTGAAACAGCATGATGAACTACGAGTGAATAATGAATTACACATAAATGAGTAAGGTGAACTACAAGTGAAAGTGCAAGGTGAACCTCGAGTAAAGGATTAAAGTGAACTTCAGGTGAACGTGTTAGATGTATTACAGGTGTAGTTTTAAGGTGAACTATAAAATAAATTGTAAGGTGAACTGGCTGTGAAGGTGCTAAAGTCATCTACAGGTAAAGTGTAAGGTGAACTACAGTTGAAGGTTTAAGGTGAACTACAGGTGAAGGTGTAAGGTGAACTACAGGTGTAGTTGTAAGGTGAAGTACAGGTGAAGGTTTAAGGTGAACTACAGGTGAAGGTGTAAGGTGAACTACAGTTGAAGGTTTAAGGTGAACTACAGGTGAAGGTGTAAGGAGAACTACAGGTGAAGGTGTAAGGTGAACTACAGGTGAAGGATAAGGTGAACTACAGGTGAAGGTGTAAGTGAACTACAGGTGAAGGTGTAAGGTGAACTACAGGTGAAGGTGTAA
>WNWK01031627.1:0-22571 GCA_009830355.1 Cherax destructor
ACCACAAATAAATGAGGCCTAAAATGAAAATATTTTAAAAAGTTCCTTTCCTTAGGGCCCAGAGGAGAGAGGGACGGAGAGATGAATGGGGGAAGGGGGAAGGGGAAAACAGGAAAATATAGCGATGAGAGGGGAGGAGATAAGGGGGAGAAGAGGAGAGAAAAAGAGAGGAAGGGAAAAGGGAAAAGGGGGGGCAGATACGTAGAACAAAATCCCAAGTAATGCCCGGGGGAAATAATTACGGGGGGAAAACCTTAAAAATAGACTGGAGAGAAGCAGGAAAAAAAACCGGGTAGAACCTGTCGGGCAATAATCCTGCTGCAACGATTTTTTTTTTTAAAAAAAAATTTATACATTAATGCTACACCACCTGCATGCATGCATATGTTTCTTTCTCTCTCTCTCTCTCTCTCTCTCTCTCTCTCTCTCTCTCTCTCTCTCTCTCTCCCCCTTCCCCCTACCTCGCCCCTTACTTTTTCCCCAGGGGGTCTCCCGCCCAAGCCACTTTTCCCCAATAAAAAAAAAACGGGAGTGCAAATCATGCACAATGAAAAAGTTTGGCTGGTAAAAAAAATTTTGGGGAAAGTGGACCTGTGGGACATTACCAGCCCGCTAACAACCAAACCCTCCCACCACTGCCAGGTCTACCCCTCACCCCCACCTCTACCACTCCCTCCACCATACGGGGCCAATAGGCCATTCAGGGGGAAAAAGTAATTCCCAAGTAATAGCAACTTCAGCCGTGCTGCAACGAAACCTCTGAAGCGCCGTAAAAAAAAATTCTTGACGATACCCTTTTTTTGGGGAACCCCACTGAAGTCTCCTTGTAAAGGTGATGGGTATTATCTGATATACGAAACTCATCCTGTGTAAAACCAACGAGAGGGGCAACATAGCCAACTTTCGCTCCAGCTATGTAACTAGGGGATACAAAGCAGTGCTTTCCAAACTTTGGTGGGGCCCCCCTAGGTAATAGGTACACGAGGTGCCCCGGGGGGGTGCGAAAAATTTTTGAATAGCGATGTCAATAACACTGAAGCATAAAGAACTTACAGCTGATTTTAGTAAATTTTTTTATTCAGGTTCCTGGGTATACTTCAGCGTTCACAGAGACTCTTGCCACTAAAAACACGTCAGCTAAACTCATTGATTTTATATAACTCTGTGAGCGAAACAGAGAACATGACAGACTTCTTCCCCCTGACATGACTGGTTGTTACATGGGGGAAAGTTCTGACAAATTTTTGAACAGAGATGCCAAGTTCTGAAATTTTCATGTGGACAACCTGTTGTCAGTGTTTTTTTAAAAGACTGCTTACAGAAACTACCTCAACCTTCTGACTTTTTTTTTTTAATTCTGAAAGAACTAATTTTAAATTGTGGGGTCAACGCCACATGTTCAACACACAAGACAACGTTGATAAAATTACTATTAAAATATAAAGAGAGCATTCTGCTTAAGTCGAACAAAGGCGAATTTCCTTCAGTGTTTTCCGACCTTAAAAGAATTCATCGAAATTAGTAAAACTGTCTTGGATGATTTTTCCCCAAAAGGCCTCATAATTCCTGCTTTTTTTGGGGAGTCTACCTGGACCCCCCAACGCCCCCGCGGCCCAGCCCTTGACCTTTTTTTCCCCGGTGGATCAGGGCCGGGATCAACCAGGCTGTTTTGCTGACCGCAAGTAGTCAAACTTACAAACCCCCCCCCCCGGGGGCTGATCGGGTACTGACTTTATGTATCTGCCCAGCTCTCTCTTGAAGGAAAAGGGGGGCTAATTAAAAATTTCCCCCTTAAGTCTGGTGGGAGGTTGTTGGACAGTCTTCCCCGGACTTTTGAGTTTTCTAATTGAGTACCTCAAGCAACTGAAACAGCAGCTAAGGAATCCGTCTCAGACTTGGAAGATTAAGACACATTTCGGGAAAAATTGGGTATCTTTATTGATGAAACGTTTCGCTCACACAAATACAAAGAGAGTAGTAGGAATGAAATAGGGGAAAAATTTTTAGTCCATCAATCTTGGAAAAAAAAGTGAGGTGGTCAGTCCCTTAGCCCAGTGGCGTCCCCCGGGGGTTTTGTCACCCCATGAAATCCATGGGGGGGGGGATGGGGGGAAATAAACCCAGTGACGTCACTACTGCATGGTTAATGACTAATGTTTAGCAATGAGAACTTTTAAAGGGGGCCCTAAACCGACCAGGAAAAACTTCCCCAACTTTATTAATAATAAAATATATAATCGTGGTAATATTGGGGAAACATAAATTCAAATACCATTTTTAGTACAGGAAAAAGATCCTACATTTATTCATCTTAAAAAATGAAAAAAAAACCTGAAAAATAAAGAAAAACATTGCAATATCAGAAAAAACACAAAACCGGGGTTTTTTCCCTTTTAGTACAGGTAACATATCAGTGAATCAGACCTTACTTTTTTCCCTTTCCTTCAACCCCGAAAAACCCCTCTATCACATCATCAAAATCAAAAATTTTTTTCAAAAAGGGCCCATTTACTCTGTAATCATGAAAAGCTATATGAAAAAAGGGGGTTTTTTTTGTTGGTGCAGCATTTTTTGCATTAGTGTAAAATTTTTTAAAATTTTATGGTGTCCCCCCTTTATGGTGCCACACGGGGGGCCCTTTTTTCCTTTACCCCCCCGCCTCAGCCGGGGGAAAGTTTAACTCCAGGTTTGGAAAAATTTGAAGCTGAAGCATGAGAACGGAGTCTTAAATCCCCTCAAAAGGGCCGAAGACTTTTTCGGGGGGCGGGAGTTTTCCTCACCTTCGACGGGTTTTTTAAAACTCCGTTCCCCCTTTTTTTTTCTTTTAGACCATGGGCTGAACCTTCTCCAGGTTGGGGGACGACCACCCCCAAATATTTTTTTTCCCCCAAAGGGTTTATGGACTGATTATATCATCATTTTCATCACCCTTCTGCCTTTGTATTTGACTGGGGAAATCTACTGTGTAGGGAAAAAAATTTTATCAATAAAGATACCCAACTGTTGCCCTGTGTCTTAATCATCAACTGTCAGTATTTTATACTATTTTCAACAACACCAGACCTGGATAACCCCAAAAAATGTGAAGGGGTTTTTTAAACCCCTTTTTTTGCGCCTATAGGGGACTACAAATACAACCCCCCAAAAACCCCCCTTTTTTTTTTCTGTTTACGAGTTTTTGGGAAAAATGCCCGGGGCCTGCCCCAAACAAAAACCCCGAGGGTATCAGCGCTCTTTACCCTGACGTACCTACGTAAAGGGGGGGGGTTTTTTCCCGCACCCACACCAGTTAAGACGAAGTATCGTCATGGGATCAATGATGGGAAAAAACGAGTGAAGTTCCCCCGGGTGCCCCCCAAAGTCAGGGTGAATAAGACACCCCCCAAAAATTTTTTTCTTAATCAAAACGTTTCGCCAGCCAGTGGCCTTATCAATATAGAGGTTGATGATTGAAAACATGTGAAAAAGTTGGGTATTTTTTTTGTTGGAACGTTTGGGGCCCCCACAGTAGGCTTTTTCCCCGTCAAATACAGAGTCAGCTGGGAGCAGCGAAGTAAACAAACGTTTCTACACTAAAGATACAGAACTGTTACACACTTTCTTACTCATGAACATTTCATTGCAGGTTACATGGGTATTGGAATTTAAAACAATGTAAATTGAGTGCAAGGAGAGCCACTGACATGCCATGGCAGGGGGGGCAGCTTTTTTTTCCCCCTTTTAAAAACTAGGTACTTAATATTAGAGAAATTTATTGATTTTTATTCTAGTTAAAAATTATTTTCAAAATTAAAATTTTTGATAAAATTTTTTTACTGTTTAAATTATTATATAATGATATTAGTTTTTAGATTGTTACAGGTGTTAAGATTCTTGAATGATAATATGGAATTGAGATTATCTTAAGGAAAATAACATTGAGCATTTTTGACATTAACTTATAATATGAGTGGGGGGAAATATAATAGAAAATTTTTATTAAAAATTAAATTATCGTATAAGAAAGTAAAAATGAGCATTTTTCAAAGTAGTTTATAGCATGATCTTTGGGGGTTTTTGGGGGTGAGTGGGGGGTTTTTTGGTTGAGTCTTAAATTGATTTTCAGACAAGATTATCTTAATATTTACTGGTAATGAACCCAGATTCTGGGGCCCTTTATGTGCATAGAATTTTTACATAGGTTGATAGGGAAGGGGGGGTAAAAAAAAAAAGTGATCTGTGTCGTGTGTTGTGGTCATGGGTCCTTTTAAATTTTTGGGGTGAGGAGAGTTTTGAGCAGAGGGTTTATATTAGAGTGTAAAGTTTTATATATGTAGTAGCACAAGAGTAAGTATGAATGTTTTTTACGGTGATTTTTTTTGGGGATTTTTTTGAATATTGGTGGAGTATGCTGTCTAGAGGGGAATTTGTTATCATTCTGACTGCGGCCTTTTGTTTTTTAAAAGAGTGGTCTAAGGTGATTTAACGTTGTTCCCCCCCATGCACAGATTCCGGGGGAAAAATACGGGTAGATAAGTGAATGATGGGAGTGCAAGGAGAGCTGATTGAGGTACATAATAGCGTATTTTTTGATAATATGCCTACTTTTTCGAGATTTTTTTTGGGAAATTTGTTGTATATGTGTTTGGAATTTAAGGCTACTGTCAAGGTGGTTTCCCGGGGGAAAATTTCCCCGGAGTCTTGTGATGGGTGTACCATTAAGTGTTATGTTAAGTGGAACATTTGTGACTTTGCTTCCAAACTGTATGAAGTAGGTCTTGCCAGTATTGAGAAAGGGTTTTTTAGTCTTCATCCATGTTGATATTTTCTGTAATTGGCATTAACAGTTTTGGGAGTATAACTGGATTTGGGTGAGAGAAGAAAATTGTTGTGTCATCTGCAAATAAAATGGGTTTGAGTAGTTGTGATGCATTCGGTAGGTCATTTATGAAAAAAGAGGAATAGGAGTGGCCCCAGGACATTTCCCCCGGGGGGCCCCCTTTTAATTGGTTGTGTGGAAGAGTTCTCCATTTGTGTACACGTATTGGCTTCTGTTGGTGAGGTATGATTTTAGGTAGTTTGGGGGGGGTGCCCCCTTATACCATAGTGTGCTAAGTGAGCAGTAAATCATGGTCGACTTTTCAAAAGCTTTGCGGAGATCAAGGGGAAAAATTTCCCCGTGGGACTTCTTTTTTTTTTCCCCAAAAACTGTTTTATTAACTCCAACATGTGTGTAATAGCATCGTTTTTCTTGTTTGTCCTGAATCCAAATTGACAGGGGGGTTTGGGGGAAAATTTTTTGAGACGAGGTAAGGGGGAAAAAATTTTCTATGAATTAATTTTTCAAATTTTAGAAAAAAAAGGGAAATTAGAAATTGGTCTATAATTATTCCCCCTCTGTTTGATCACCTCCTTTGTGGATCGGGGTGACCCCAAAAAATTTTTAGAATTGATGGAAAGGTAAAAAGGGTTCAATGGATTTATTGAAAAAGGGGTTTTTTTAAAGGGGGGGTGACAGTACCTGTAGGGTTTTTTTACATAAAAATTGGTATTTTTGTTTTTCCCGCCTTGTTTTTAAGTTTTTTTTATTATGAGCGAGACTTCAATTGGGTTGGTAGGAGCTGGGGAAAAACGTATTAGGGTAGGTGTTTGTGAGGTAGTCTGTTGGAGGGTGTTTGAGCTTGGGGTTTTACTCCCGATTCTTTCCTATGGTGGAGAAGAAAACATTAAGTCTGTTTGCTTTTTTCAGTAGGTGAGGGGGAAAAGGGGGTTTTTTTTGCTCTTGATAATTTGATGGTGTTGTTTTTTTTTTTTTTTATTATTTCCTAGAATTGCAGATAGGGTCTTCCAGGTCTTTTTTTTTTTCACCTTTTATGTTCTGGGGGCTGTTCTAATACAATTTTTTTTTCTCCCCTTTTTAGGCTGGTAAGGGGGGTTTGGGGGGGGTAGGGGTTTTTTTTTTTCTCTGGTGGGTATTTTTTTTCCATTTTCAAAATACAGAGGTTATCTAAAGGTAAACCCGTACTACAACGCTCCCTCGAAGATACTGAAAGACGATCCCATCCACCACACTGCCAAGGCAGCACAACATATCAAAAAATACCATCATCTCCTTTTAAGACTGTTATTATTTAGTACATACATATTCATAAGACGCCATATAACGTCGGTTGTTCGAAAAAAAAAGCGATGATTCTGCAGTACAGGTGTAAACCCCGTGACTTTGATAAAGAAGGTAATGGATTTCACGATGCGAACCTCTGAAAACACAGTTACAAAGGTGATGGTGGGGTTTTTTACTCACTCTTAGCTGGGAAGTGGGTAAAGTTTGGGAACCCCCCGATATGTAGTAGTAGTAATAGTAGTAGCATTAGTAATAGTAGTATTATCATTATTATAATTATTATTATTAAATAGCATAACACTGCTGATTTCTAATTTCGTTACATTAATAAGAACATCAGTTTTACCAGACTCAGTAGGGGCTACAGACAGGATGTAACCATATACTAAATAATTTTTTTTCCCCAAAATATGCCCCCCTTTTTGACCTGCACACGAGCTGGGAATAACTATGCCGATTACGGAATTTTTTTTATTCTTTTTTGGCAGAGCCGAGGTCAACTGGTCTCTGCCAATAAAAATCAATACTTCTACTTGGGTTAGGTGACCTAACCAATCACCGTGCAACATAGGTGGGTTTGGGGGCCCCCCCAGGGCACTTGAAAAAAATGTGACAGTTCTTGTAGTTCTGGGCATTACTTAGTAGAGGAAGAACATTAAATTGTAGAATTGACAGCCCCCCACCCTTTTCAGAATTATATATACAGGGGAAAATGAGGTAATCAGCCCCCTGTCATCTTCGGTTTTTCCCCCCGCCAGGCCGGGACTGATTACCTTATTTTCTAATGTCTTCTGTGTAAAGTTCTTCTCAAATCATACCCATTCCTCTCAAACCTTATCCATTCCCCCCCAAACCATACCTACCCCCCCAAACCATACCCTTTTTCCCCCCAAAACCCCTTTTCCTTTCCCCTTTTAAACCTATCCCATCCCCCCCCCAAGCCATCCCCCCTTTTCCCCCCAAACCCTTTTCCCCTTTCCCCTAAAACCCTTCACATTCCCCCAAAACCATACCCATTCTCCCTCAAACTATACCCATTCTCCCCCCCAAAATATACCCATTCCCCCCCAAACTATACCCATTCCCCCCCTCAAACTATCCCCCTTCCCCCTCAAACTATACCCATTCCCCTCAAACCATACCCATTTCCCCTCAAACCATACCCATTCCCCCCCCAAACTATCCCCCCTTTTCCCCCCCAAACCATACCCTTTCCCCCCCAAAAACCCTACCCTTTCCCCCCCCAAACCATACCCATTCCCTCTAAAACCCATACCCATTTCCCCTCAAACCATCCCCCTTCCCCCCCCAAACCATACCCTTTTTCAAAAATCCCTGGTGTGGAAAAAAATTCTCTTCATTACAAGACTTTTCCCCCCATCAACACTCACATTCCCACATCAACACCCCATACCCACATCAACACTCACATTCCCACATCAACACTCACATTCCCCATCAACCCCCCCCTTCCCACATCAACACCCACATTCCCACATCAACACTCACATTCCCACATCAACACCCACATTCCCAAAAAAAACCCCACATTCCCACATAAACCCCCCCACATTCCCACATAAAAACCCCCCTTTTTTCCCCCTTCAACACCCACATTCCCACATCAACACTTTTTTCCCCCACATCAACACCCTTTTTCCCCCAAATCAACACTACATTCCCACATCAACCCCCACATTCCCACATCAACAAAAAATTTCCCCCACTTTTTTTCCCCTTGAAGTTTTTTAAACCCCGGCTAAACTTTTACGGAGGTGTTCGTAAAAAATTTTTAAAAAAAGTTTTACGGGGGCCTTACAACATGAGGAAAAAAAACCCCGGGAATAACGCGATCAATCAAACGATGCAATTTTTTTTCTACGGGGGGGTGACGAATGCTGGTGCCAATCAAAGGGTTTAAAAAACGCAGCTAAAAAATTTTTAAAAAAAGGCAAAAAAAACGACTTTAAAAAAGGAAAAACCTTTGATGCCTTCATTAAAATGAGACTTGGGTTGAAAAAAAAAAAAAATGGGATGGGTGGTCGACGGTCCAGGACGGCCCCCCCCCTATCCCGACACAACCCTGTCCCTCCTGACCACTTCCCATCTTTTCCTAACCCCATTTTTTTTTCCCTTTTCAACGTCCTTCTGCCTTATTTTGCGTCCCAAGGTCTCAAACCCCTTTTTTGCCTTCTTTTTTTTCCTAAGGTCTCCCAACCCTTCTTCTGCCTTCCCTGGTTATTTACTTCCCCCCCAAATTGCTCACCCCCCCATCCTTTTTTCCTGTTCCTTTCAACCCTTTCCCCGGCCGACGTGCTGGCATGACCCGACAATTGGGGCTAGGATAGTCATCAGTTTTATTACCAGTCCCCCCCTCGGTGTTTCCTGGGCCATGACCACGCCTCACCCAGAAAAAATATACTAAAAAAATTTTTGGGAAAAAAGGAAATTTTAAAAAATAATTTTTGGATTTCATCACACTATGAATTATTCCTTCATGATAAAAGTTGATAAGATAGCCAAAAAAAAAAAGAAAAACGCGAATATAACTTTGGTGATTCTGTCTAGCATTAGGACTAATATTAAGATAGAAGTAAATAATGAAATTTTAAGGAATGCAGTTAGAAAACCTGAGTTGATCTGTCATCCCCAAAAAGATAACATGAACGTAGATAAGCACGTTTATGGAGCAACTTGCAATATGAACACTGACTGATGTTGTAGTAGCCAGGCTTAGGCTTATCTGCCTGGAGTCTACCTGGGGGGGTATTCCGGGGAACCCCCCCGGGGCCCCCGGCCCCGACCGGGCCCCCCCGGGGGCAGGGCTTGGTAAACCAGGCTGTTACTGCTGGCCGCACGTAGTCCAACGGGGGGAACCACAGCCCAGCTGATCCGGCACTGAGGGGGGTATCTGCCCACCCCCCTCTTGAAGACAATCAGAGGTCTATTTGTAATTCCCCTTATTTTTTTTGGGAAAAGGCTTTTTGGAAGTCTTGGGCCCCTGACACTTATTTTTTTTCTCTTAGTGTACCAATGGCGGCCCTACTTTTCTTTGGGGGGTTTTTTTTGCATCGCCTGCCCATTTTTTTTACTTTCGTGGGGGGTGATTTCTGTGTGCAGATTCGGAACCATCCCATAAAGGGGGTTTTCTAAGTGTAGATTATGTTTTTTTTCCCCCTCGCCTGCGTTCCAGGAGTAAAGTAAAAACTTCCAGGCGTTCCCAGTAGTTGGGGGTTGAGGGAAAACTTATTTTTCAGTAAAGGTTCTCTGTACATTCTCTAGTTTTTAATTTCACCCGCTTTGAACGGAGATGTTAATGTACAGAGATTCCAGCCTAGAGAGAACATTTGAAAAGGATTATCATTGGCTTCGCATCTCTTGTTTTAAACGTTCTCATTATCCATCCTATCATTTTTTTTGCAGTTGTGATCGTGGCACTTTTGACCCCCTTTAAAAAATGAGATCCTGCCCCTTACCACTCCCAGGTCCCTCACATTTTTTTTTTCCCCCTATTATATAATCAGAGTTTGTAGTATACTCGGTTCTATTATTATCTCCTCCAGTTTTCCATAACGGAGTAGTTGGAATTGGACATTTTTTCAAGTACTGATTTTATGTTGTAGTAGCCAGGCTTAGGCTTGGTTACAAGTGCTGTTTTATGTTGTAGTGGCCAGGCTTGGCTTTTTTAAAAGGGTTTTACTGATGTTGTAGGGGCCCCCGGGTTAGGCTTGGCTACAAAAATTTCCCCGGCATTTTTGGGAAAAAACAGATGATGATCAAACTAAATACAAAGTATGTGGCCAGCCCTATGGTCACTATTTTAACACTATGTGCTTAATTGACCACTGATTGGGGGGCTTTGGGGTAGACAGTATAAAACCTATGTGATATGTCAAGATATCATATTAATGAAAATAAGATCCCGACATAAAACAGATTTCATAAATTTGCCTTCAAAAAAAAAAGCAACTGTACATATAAATCCAGATGCTCCTGTAACCCTTTTTTTGGGGGCCCCCTTCCCGGTCTTTTGTATATCCATATGCTCCTGCAGTACCATCCACAGGATGAATTTTTGGGGTGCAGCTGGTGCCTAGTACCAAGCAGCTGGGGGTTTAGTACCAAGCAGCTGGGTGCCTAGAAACAAGGGTGGGTGCCTAGGGGAAAAAAATAGCTGGGTGCCCCCAAATAGCTGGTGCCTAGCAACAAAAAGCTGGTGCCTAGCAACAAAAAGCTGGTGCCTTTCCAGCTGTTGAGCGCGCGCACGCATACGCACACACACACACACACACAATCGACATGTGCCTAGGACAAAATGGTAACTAACACACACACACACACACACCCCGCACGCACGAGGCACACACACACACACACACACACACACACACACACACTTTTTTGAGCACAATTACAGTACAGGGGGAAAAAAAAGTGAGAATTCTCTCTCTCTCTCTCTCTCTCTCTCTCTCTGCTACTTATTAAAATTTCCTCTTGCACCCGTCTTCTTTGTTCTCCTCTTGCCTCTCCCCTGTTCCTTCCTGCCCTCTCTTCTTTTTTCTTTTCCCTTTTTCCCCCTTCCCCAAAACCCCCCCCCCATCCGACTTTTCTGCTTTTTCCCCCTTTGTTTTCCCGTCTTCCCCTTTTGTTCCCCTGACTTATCTTCTCTCATTCCCCCTTTACTTACCTCATCCCCCCCGCTCCTCATTTACCCCCCTTTTTCTCGCTTACGTTTATCCCCCCCCACCTTACGTTCTCGTTTTCTCCCTCTATCCCCCCCCCTCTTTTCCCTTTTTTTTTATCAATTACTAATTTCTGTAAAATTTCCCCCTTTTTTTTGTCTTTCTTTTTTTCCCCTTTTTCCCCATCCCTTTTTTTTTTATAACAACCCCCAAAAATAAAGGGGAAAATTTTCCCTTTTTACCCCTTTTAAAACCCTTTCAAAAAATTTAAAAAAAAAGGGAAAATTTTAAATAGACAGGGGGGAAAAGGGGACAAGAAAAAGTGGTGGGGGGAAAAATTTTTGGGGGGGTAGTGGTAGTGGAAGTAGTAGTAGTGGTAGTGGAAGTAGTAGTGGAAGTAGTAGTAGTGGAAGTAGTGGGTAGTGGAAGTAGTAGTATTTTGGGGGAAATAGTAAGGGGAAATAGTAGGGGGAAATAGTAGTAGGGGAAAAAAAAGGGGGGAAAATAGTAGTAGGGGAAAAAAGTAGTAGTGGGAAGTATTTTGGGAAGGTAGTAGTGGAAGTAGTAGTAGTGGAGTCATATTCTAGGAAAAAAACGTCGTCGTAAGCCCTCTTTTTTATGTGGATTGTTTTTTTTTTCCCCCGTCACTTTTTGTCCCTTTTTTTTTATTCCTCTATATCTCCTTTTTTTTACTCCCCTTCTTCTTCTTTTCCCCCCTCTCTCCCCACATCCTTGTTTCATTCTTCCTTTCCCCCCCCCTCCTTTTAAAATCCCTTTTCGCTCTCTCCTCTCCTCCCTCTCTCTCCCCCTTTTTCTCATTCTCTCCTGCCACTTCATCCACTTATCCCCCCATTTTTCGTCCCTTCCTTCCCTTTTTTCTTCCCCCACTTCCTGTCTTTTACTCTCCTGTCCTCTAAAAAGGGGGGGAAGGGGAAAAAAGGGGGGGGGAAACAAGGAAGATGGAAGAGAAAAATAATAAGAGAAGACTGTGAAGCACTGGGGAAGATAAAGATGAGAGAGAGAGAGAATGAAAATTGGAAATATAAACATTAATCAAGAATACCCCCAAAATAACAGAAAAAAAAAAATATCCAGAATAAGAAAACAAACAACCCCCCAAAAAAAACCAAAAAAAAAAAAATAAAAAAACAATACAAAAAAAAAATAAAAAACAAAACAATAAAAAACAAAAATACAAACAAAACAATACAAACAAAAATACAAACAAACAATACAAACAAAACAAAAAAAAAAAATACAAACAAAACAATAAAAACAAAAAAAAAAAAGTACAATACCAACAAAAACAATGAAAAAAAAAAAATACAAACAATAAAAAAAAAAACTAAAAAACAAACAAAAACAATTACACAAACAAAAGCTACAAGAGGTCCCAGCAGGCTGCCGGGTCTCTACAGGCTGTAATCCCTGCAGACACTAATAACAATAAAACAATAGCCCAAAAGAATAGAGGACTGCAGTAGGACTACTGGCCTATGGGGGGCAGGTCATACATCTAATTATTGGGCTCATGTCAAATCTAGGTGTAAAAAGGGGGGTTTGGTACAGACAAGGTGTAAACACACGCAATTACAGTTATTACATTAAAATAAACTTTTCCTACAAGTGACTTCCTCAGTTCCAATACCAAATAGGTAAGGAAACACAGTAAAGGGGGGGTCAGGGGAGATGGGGTAGGGAAGAGAGTAGGCAGTGTGCGTTAGTTGAGGTCACATGTTTGCAGTGTCCTTTGGGGACATCAGTTTATTTGCTAATTTTTTGGGGACATTAAAAATTTTTCCCCCAATATTTGAAGGATGGTATTTGAGATTGTTGAAAAATGTGGCTTCCAAGCATTTTCTCTTTCCTGAGTCACGCCCTTTCCCCCCCTTTTCTTAGGTTTTTAAACCTTTAAAGTGATGGAAAAGTTAGTAGCTAGCTAAACTTACTAGTAATACTAGTGGAATAGTTTGACACCTTTTTTGATAACTACTAACTAGCACAATATACCTGACAAGTCCTTTTTTTGGGGAGAGTTGATGTTTCTACAACGGATGCGTGCCCCCCTTTTTTTAAAAATTTGGGGAGAAAAAAAAAAAGGGGGAAAATTTAAAAAGAAATCTCGGGAATAACCTATAATTAACCCTTTTTGGGGTTTTAAACCAAAAGGGTGGGGAACAAAAGCGTAAGAAGAAAAAAGAGTGTAAAAAGAGCAGATGATCAAAAAAGGGTTTAAAGGGGGTTTTCTTTTCCTCTTGAACCAAAAACGAGGTTCCAGGGAGCAAAACTGAGATGAGGTGCTATTCAAAAAGTTCTTCGACTGCTGAAAAAAAAATATATAGGCTTACCTAATCCCCCCAGTTGATGCAGTCTCATGGCAGTACCCCCCCTTGGGAGGCTACACACTGATCCCAGCGCCCTGCCATTTTTAAACATTTCTGGCACTCTTCTCCCCAACAGTGTCTAGCACGGCCTGCGACTCCGTCGTTAAAAAGCAGCCCCTGAGTGTCTTTTTTAATTTTTTGAAAAAAAAAAAAAAGCCACAGGGGGGTAGATGTTTGTTTTTGGGGCCCCCAAAACAAAGGCCTTTTTTGGGCCCCCGTCAGTAAACAGGCTATAAATTTCCCCCCCTTTTCTCATGTTCAAATTTGAGTCAAAATGCTTTGACACGACTCATAAGAAATTCCCCCCAAAAATTGCAATGTCCTGGGGGTGACGACCATCTTGCCAATCTTGTAATAACCTTCCTCACTTTGTCAACGTTGGCGTCTGTTTCTGACGTTAACAGACTGCCAAGTCTTCATCATCCTCAACTGACGTTTGTCCTGCTCTGGGGAAAAAAAAAACATTCCAAAAAAAAGTGTACGACCCTTTGCTTCATCCCCAAATGCTAACTGAAGCATTTTGGAGTTTTACTAACCATTTCACTGGGGCTTCCAGCAGAATTTCACAAAAGAAACACACTGGTTTTTTTATTCCCCAAAAAATCCATTCTGTTTCACACACAAAAAAATCCCCCAAAGCTTTGCAAAAAAAAAAAAACCTGTCTAACCTCAACGGAATGACCCCAGTGAAACTCGCCACGCTCTTTCACGAAGAAGTATCCTAAAAGAGTGATGTACCTACCCCAAATTTTTCACCCAGGAAGTACCCCAAAATTTTTTAAAACAGGGAAATTTTTTAAATTCCTTGATAGCACTTTTTGATAGCACCATACAAAAATATTTCTAGGCTCAATGACTAGGTCACCAAGACATTGCATAGAGATGAGCTAGTCAGGGATGGTGGACAGTATATGGTTAGATTCTAAATCTTCAATAAATGATGCAAGATGGCGCTGAGGGGGGAAGACCATAACAATGCCAGCTTGTAGTTTACATTGACTAATTTCAAAACTAATGAACTAATGAAATTGTAATTTTGGCATCGTTCAATCAAATCGAACAAGAAAGTTCATCATCAAAAGTCTTAAAGCACAAATAATAGTTTGATAACCCGGCACATTAGTAAACAGGGCAGTGATTTTGGGGTTTTGCAAGCTTCTAGTTACTCATGTTGAAGTATCAAGAAAAACTCACTCAGGTGATTCAGGTGTATGACCCAGGTGATTCAGGTGTGATTGACCCAGGTGATTCAGGTGTGCATGACCCAGGTGATTCAGGTGTGCATGACCCGGGATTCGGGGTGCATGACTAACAATAAACAGTGTCCCGGCTAGCCTATGTGGATTGCGGGCCTTTCTCCATGTGATAGCCTGAGAGGAACATTAGGTTTATACATACTAAAAAAAAACAAATCTAGGAAAAGGGAGGTGTGTGATGATGGGGGGGGTAGCCCCCAAAGGATAGGTGAAGAGAGGGGAGAGAATGAGAGATCACAGGTGTGAAAACACAGTAGTAGAGGCTGAAGTGAGAAAAGGGGGGAAAATTTTTTCAGCCCCAAAAAACCCCCCTCACAAGCAAACAATGATCAGTAAATAAAAAAAAAGGCACAATAACGTGGGGGGAAAAAAACACAAATAACTCGTTCCCTCTCCTATGTGCAAGTTATTTGCGTAATAATCAGTATGAGCCCAAGTGCTTTTCAAAGGCCTGAAAAACCCCGGCTGTGTTATTATCCGGCTTTTTAGCACAAGAAGGAGTCAGAAAATGGAAATGCATCACACAAATTATATTAAGATGCAGGGGGATCAATGGACTATAAAAGAAAGTTCAGGGCCCTTAACCGTAATAATGAATAGAGTTTTGGAGATTTTAAAAACCCCCGCTAGCTAATACAACTCTTGTACAGCAGGACAATGACAACTGTTACTGAGTCAGCCAGAGGCACGAGAGAGTCGGAGGTGTCGTTCTATTTAAAAAAGAACCTTTGACAGAAGGTAACTACTATACACAACACACACACAAAAACACACACAAAAAAACACACAAAAAAAACACACACACACACACACACACACACACATGGCATGGGGGAAAAACCCCTTTTCTTCACGCACGGACTGCCCGGGAAAAACCCGGGGGGGCCGGGGAAACATTTCGAATTTTTTTAAAACCACACACACATATATACAACAGGCCTAGTGTCTAATCGACATGTGCCTAGGAAAAAAAGGTAACTAACACACACACGAGTGCATGTACTCACCTATATACGGTTGCGGGGGGAGAATCAAGTTCCTGGCCCCCCCTTTTGCGGGGCGCTACCAGGTTCACTCCCCCCCCTATGCCCCAAAAATTTCCCTTTTTCGTACCTCCTCTTAAAGCTACCCCTGGATCCATGCCTGGTGCGCGCGCAGCCCCCGTTATCATTCCCAGACCGTCATCAGGGGCATAAACCCCCTTTACCTCCACTGCCACCCTCCCCATTTCCCTTTCCCCCTTTCCCCCCCCCAGCCACGTCTGGGGTCCGGATAAGGCATATCTTACGACATCCCCGGTTGCCCCCCCCGTGCGAATAGAAAGGGGAGGGGGGACTAAGGGAGGGGGGGGAGGAGAAAAAAAAGAAGGGGGGGAAAAGGGGGGGTTTTTGGGCTTTATATTCGATAGCCCGATAATTCTAGGGAGGAATATCCAAAAAAAAAAACGGCGGGGAAAAATTTAAATGGATAACCGATAAGCCCTGTTCTCCCCGGGGGGGGGGGGAAAGGGAAAGGGGGGGGGGGGGGGTGGGGAGGGGGGAAAGGGAAAAGGGGGGGGGGGGAAGGAAGTTGGGGAGGGGGGAAAGGGAAAAGGGGGGGGGGAGAAAAAAAAGGGGGGAAGGGGGAAGGAAGGGGGGGGGAAGGAAGGTGGGGAGGGGGAAGGAAGGGGGGGGGGGGGAAAGGGAAAAGGGGGGGGGGGAGAAAAAGGGGGGGAAGGGGGGAAAGGGAAAAGGGGGGGGGGGGGAAGGAAGGTGGGGAGGGGGGAAAGGGAAAGGGGGGGGGGGGGGGAAGGGGAAAGGGGGGGGGGGAGAAAGAAGGTGGGGGGAAGGGGGGGAAGGGGGGGGGGGGTGGGGAGGGGGGAAAGGGAAAAGGGGGGGGGGGGGGAAAGGGGAAAAAGGGGAGGGGGGAAAGGGGAAGGGGGGGGGGGGGGGAAGGAAGGTGAGGAGGGGGGAAAGGGAAAGGGGGGGGGGGGAAGGTGGGGGGGGGGGGAAAGGGGGGGAGGGGGGGGAAAGGGAAGGGGGGGAGGGGAAGGAAGGTGGGGAGGGGAAGGAAGTTGGGGAGGGGGGAAAGGGAAAGGGGGGGGGGGGGGGGGGAAAGGGAAAAGGGGGGGGGGGGAAAGGGAAAGGGGGGGAGGGGGAAGTTGGGGAGGGGGGGAAGGGGAAAGGGGGGGGGGGGGGGGAGAAGGAAGGTGGCGGAAGGGGAAGAAATTTTGGGGGGGGGAAAAAAGGGAAGGAAGATGGGAAGGGGGGAAAGGGGGGGGGGGGAGGGGGGGAAAAAAAGGGGCAGGGAGAGAGGAAGGGGGAAGGGGGTGGGGTCACAGAAAGGTGTTACAAGGGGGGTCACAGATAGGGGGCAGAGGGGGTCACAGATAGGTCACTGAGGGGGGCACAGAGGGGGCAGAGAGAATGGGATCACAGAGGGGGGCGGGGAAAAAACAGAGGGGTCAGAGAGGAAAAGGGGTCACAGAGGAAGGGTCAAACAGGCCATATTAAAAACCCCCCTCCCCCGCCACCCTCGCCCCCGCCAAATTGCTTCCTAGGACCAAAAACCTCCGGTAGCATGGATTAAAGGGGCCCCCCCCAATGGTCTTTGGATCAATAACCCCGTTACTCTTACTCATCCTGAACCTTGGGGGGGGGAACACATGCCATCTCCAGGACCACCTTCAGTCAAGGGGGCCCATCCCAATACCTACCATCATAGTAGGGCTAGGAGGCAGGGCAGGGGGCTGAGCATCAACCCCAAAAAACAACGTGTTAAGTAAAAAACACACACACATGCTAATATACAAACATATACTACTAACTCACAGGTGCCGGGGGCTATGAATCGACCCCTGCCCCCCCCAATTAAAAAGTACACACCCCGGGCACACCCCCCCACACTCTCAGACACCCACCCCACACACACACCCCCCCCCACACATTTTATTTTATTTTTAACAGCATTTTAAAAAAAAAAAGGACACTAGAGAGGAGGAGGAAGAGACAGGGAAACCAAAAATTTGGTCTGGAAAGGAAGAATGGGTGGAAGGCCAGGAGAAAAGGGGGGGGAAAAAGAGTGGGAAAGGAAGCAACAAAAAAACTTACCAAAAAAGGAAGAGAGGATAGATGCAAAGAGCAAAGGATGGGGGGTGCAAGCTGAAGCTGCAAAAAAGGGCCCCCATACAGAGCCTAGAAGATGAACTTAGAAGACTGAAGCAGGATATAGAGCCAACGAACAGATGGGGCTTGGCATCAGGGGCAGGTACACCAATATCCAGCAAGGGGATGGAAGTAAAGGAAAGGGATAAGACTTATCTAGAGGCTTTATCAGGCCACAAAGAGACCCGGGGAAATTTTTAAAAGGAAAAAAGTGCCATACCATTGGATACAGGGACAATGGTAAGTGGGGAAATTGTGAGTAGAGATGGTGGGGGGTTTCCCCTGCAGGGGTTTGCCAGGCCCCAACATTTTGGGGGAAAAATAAAAAGGGGGAAGCGGGCCTATATTAAATTCCCCCCCAGAGATTCGGGGGGGAAAAGCAGTGAGAAGAGGAGGGGAGAAGTCAGTTTTATCCCTGGGCTTCAGGAACCCGATGGGAGGACATAAGACAGACAAAAAGGGGAAAAAAAAAGAGATTGAAAATATCATCAAACAAAAACGAGAAGACATGACTGAGTTTGATAAATTTTCAGAGAATCGAGGAACAAAAAAGGGGGGGAAAAAATCGTCCAGTAAAATTTTTTTTTTCCCCAGGGCAGAAACACCAAAACAGGATCCTGCAGTAGAAACACCAAAGAAAATAACAAAAAAAAAGCAGAAAAAACCCGACCATGACAGAACGCATACAGAATGACAGAGAGGATACAAAAAAAAAAAAGGGGCAAGAGAGACAAGGCTAGAGACAGGCAGGAGCACCTGGGAGTTGGGAGGACAAACAAACACAACCAAAAAAGAACCGCTCACATAACCCCAAAAACCCAAAACCCCCCAAAACAAACCACAAGCTGCACCCACAGCCCCCCCCCCAAAAACCCCACCTATACAGCAGCCCCTAGTGTCATGTCAGGTTTCCCACTCCCCCAGCCACCATAAACACCCCAGAATACTTTTTTAAAAAAAGCTGAATTTATGGTACACCAATGCAGATGAAATAACGAATAAGTGTGAAGAGGGCATAAAAAAAATCACAGAGGCATCCCCAGACATCAAAGCACTCATGGAACCCGTTTTTGGGAGTGATAACAGATAAGATCTTTCCAATTTTATATCAGATCATAAGGAAAAATAGAAGGAAGAGAGGGAGGAGGAGGAGTTGCACTGTTCATCAAAAACCAGTGGAGTTTTTTTTGGGGTTGGAAGGAGGGGGGGGAAGGAAGCAAAAGGGGGGCATAGTAGGAACACTTCAGACTGAGGGGTCCAAGGGGGGTTGCCCTGATATACAACCTACCACTGAATAGCAGGGGCCAAGACATGAGTACAATGACAGCAACAAAGCATTGGTTGATACACCAACTGAGGTTCCCCCAAGGGGGTAAATGGGCAGTGCAAAGTTACTGGGGGGGCTTTACTTCAATCACAAGAAGATGGGAAAAAAAC
Organism: Cherax destructor; assembly: GCA_009830355.1. Classification (NCBI taxonomy): domain Eukaryota; kingdom Metazoa; phylum Arthropoda; class Malacostraca; order Decapoda; family Parastacidae; genus Cherax; species Cherax destructor. Next base: position 19,006 of record WNWK01031627.1, read on the forward strand.
CCGGAGTCATATGGGGAATCAGTAACGTGGAGGGCTGATGATGGAGGTGATACGGGGAAAACCCCATGCATTAACATGTTACGGACACTACCAGAGAGAGAGAAGGGGGATGAACCAGCAAGGCTGGATTTCATTTTCTTTGACTAGTTCAAACATTGGGGACACAACATATAAAAGGGCCCCCCCGGAACTAGTGATCCCGTGGTCCTGAGCTCGGGGAAACATTGTACAGCAAAAAAATGGAGAGGGAAGCAGCATGGGCAGGATGGGACTACACAGGTATGGGGAATTTCCTGTGAGGGGGGAAAAAAGAACTGGCGAGAAAAATAGAAAATGAAATAATGGAATACGTGATAAAAAAAATGCAAGGAGGCGGAGGAGAGATTCTTTCCCCCAAAGGGGAACAGAAACAATGGGAAGCCCCCGAACAATTTTTTTGGTTTGATAGGTCAAAACAAAAGTGCTAGAGAATGTAAAATGATAGAAAACAAAATACCCAGGAAAATAAGATCAGCCAAAGAGCCAGAAATGAATATGCATGGATGGACGGGCCCGGGGGGCCCAGTGGCAATACATGACATAGTATCCCAAAAAAAAAACTGATCGAAAGCTGTTGTACAGCCATATCAGGAGGAAAAAACATTCAAAAGGGGGAGGTAATTAGGCTGAGGGGGAAAGGGGGGAAAGGGGAAAATCACAAGAAATGACAAAAGGGAGCTAAACACGAGATATCAGAAGTATTTTCAGTGGAGACAGAATGGACTCCAGCCAACCAGAATGATAGCGTACACCAAAAAAAACTAAAAAACACTATCCACAACTGAGGAAATGAAGAGGCTGCTAAGTGAACTAGATACCTCAAAGGCGATGGGACGTGGGGGGGGTATCTCTCCGGGGGGGTGAGGGGAGCAGAGGTGCTTTTGTGTCACTTTTAAAAAAAAAGAGAGCAACTACTTGAGGTGTGGAAGACAGCAAATCCCCAAAAATTTAAATTTTTTAAAAAAAGGGGACAGACACACAGCATTAAACTACAGACCAGCATCACTGATACAGTTTTAAAGTCATATAAAAGCTTATTTGGAAAAATGGCAGAGCCTAGAAAAGGGGAAAAAAACTTATACGATAACCAGCATGGTTTCAGGGAGGGGGGAAAACCCTATAACCTACTGGGGGTTTTATGACAAAGTGACAGAAGTAACACAGGGGAAAAAAGGGGGGAAAAAAGATTGCATTTTCTTGGACCGTAATAAGGTTTTTTTAAAATTCTGCACAAGAGATTAGTAAAAAATAGAGGAGCTGTCAAGAACAAGAGGAAAGTCACTGCAATGGATCAGAGAATACCTGACAGGAAGGAAACAAGGATGGTACATGATAAGGAGTGAGGGGGGCGCCTGTGATGGGGGGGCCCCCCAAAAAAGGGTCAGTCCTAGGGCCGGTGCTACTTCTGGTATATATGAAAACAGGGGGGGAAAAGGGACAATCTGAGGTTTTTTTGCAGACGATGTGGATCTAGTGGGAAAATTCAAGTGGATGAGGATCAGGCAGGACTACAAAGGAATCTGGACAGGTTGCAAGCCTGGTCCAACAACTGGCCCCGGGGGTTTTTTAACCCCACCAAGTGAAAAGTCATAAATTTTTGGGGGAAAAGAGTACACACTAGGGGCTCAAAGACAAAAACCCCCTCAAAAAAGGGGGAAAAAGATCTTGGGGTGAGCATAACACCGAGCACATCTGAGGCGCACATCAACCAAATAATTGCTGCAGGATATGGGGACCTGGAAACCTAAAAATAACGTTTCAACACTTGAAAAAGGGAAATTTTTAAAAAGTGTAGTGCATGGGGAATCCAAAAAATAGATTTAAGAAAAAAAAACGATAAAGGTCATGGAAAAAGGGGGAAAAAGTAAACTTAGTAGTGATCAGCGAAGAGGGGGGCCAGGGCTATGACGCGCCCCCCGCAACCACAACCAACCCCACAGAATTACGCATCAGGAGAGTAAAAAATTTTTTAAAAAAAGAGAGTATAAGTGTAGAAGGTGTGGGGGAGGGTCGGGCGGGGCCCCCCCCCGCTTCCCACCTTTTAAAAATTTTTTCTCCTCTTCACCGCTTTAATGGCTGGACCAAAGGGGGTTTTTCAAAGGCCTAATCCCATGTAATTTAGGGATTATGCCAATATTTGTTTTTAGGATTCCTCTTCAGCCGAGTGGTGTGTTTATATTTCATATTACTGGGGGGGACCCAGCTCCCAGCTTCTCTCACATCCCCCCCCCCCCCCCCTCCCCCCCTCCCTCCCCCCCCCCCCTCCCTCCCTCCTCGGTGAAAAAAAATGTGTGTGTGTGTGTTTTGTGTAAATTTTTTTCTTAACACTTGTGTACTCACTCACCTAATTTCCCCACCCAATTGTGGTTGCAGGGGTCGAGACTCAGCTCCGGCCCCGCCTCTTCCTTTTTCCCCTACTGGGTCTCTGCTCTCCCTCTCTCCCTGCTCCATGGTTTATCCTTTTGGGGTTTTTGGGGGAGCCTGGGGTTTTTTATATATATATATATATATATATATATATATATATATATATATATATATATATATATATATATATATTTGGGGACCCCCCCCCTCGGGGGAAATGGATAAAAAGACTTCAAGGAAGAATATTTAGATTTCTTTCTGAAGCCATTTGAATATTCCACTTCCCCCCCCCACCCCATCTTTTTTTTTTTTTCAAACTTTATTTCAAGACAAAATACAAAAAACAATGGGAGTAAAAAAAAATAGATAACAACTCAGAGCTACATGTCAAATACTTCGTCCCAAACCCCCCGGGGGGGGGGCCCGGGGGCCCCGAATCTGCAGGCATTTCCCCCCCGGATCGCAACACTGAGTCTCTGGGGAAAAAAGGGAAACTGGTCGCCCTGTGGGCCTTGGTTTCTATGATGAGTTTTCCCCCCCCGCTCCTTGGGAAAATTTAGGGGCACACTTGCCCCATGCTCCATGGCCCCCGACCCTATTGGGATGAAGTTATAGCAAGAGGGGGGAAGGGGTTTCCCTTTTTGGGGGGTTTTGGGTCTCCCCGTGGCTGGCAGCTCCACCCCTTTGGGCCCAAGGGGGGGTGGCAGGTAGGTGTCTGCCAATGTGGCAGCACAGGTGTAGTCCCAAAAATCTGCTTACCATCCTTCCAGGGTAGCATGGTGGCTCCATCAGGGGGGGTTTTTTTCCCCCAGACCCCACTTGGGGTTCCCGTTTTTCTGGGCAATTGGCGAGGCTTTTTTTATGATGTCATTGACCTCCTCATGTCTAGCATACTTCCCTTCTGATGTGTGACACACTAGACCATGAAGTCCGAATTGGGGCAGCCGTCGCCCTGCCGCAAATACACCTATGTTCGGTGAGTATGGGGGCGGAAGGGGAAAAGCAACACCAACCGAATGGCCTGTGGGTCGAGTCGAGTCCCCAGAGAGGTTTGGGGGAAAAACAAGAAGGAAATCTCCTGAGTGTGGTTTTTTTCACCGCTAGGAGACAGCTTTGTCCTTTCCTGAAGCGTTGGTGAGCATTGTGTTGGAAATTTTTTT
>WNWK01031628.1:0-22570 GCA_009830355.1 Cherax destructor
TTTTTTTTTTTTTTTTTTTTTTCAACAAGTCGGCCGTCTCCCACCGAGGCAGGGTGACCCAAAAGAAAGAAAATCCCCAAAAAGAAAAAACTTTCATCATCATTCAACACTTTCACCACACTCATACATAATCACTGTCTTTGCAGAGGAGCTCAGATACGACAGCTGAGAAAAGTCCCTCCCAGCTGTCACTATCTCAGACCCCTCCTTTAAAGTGCAGGCATTGTACTTCCCATTTCCAGGACTCAAGTCCAACTAAATCAATTAACTGGTTTCCTGAATCCCTTCACACAATGTTACCCTGCTCACACTCCAACAGATCGTCATGTCCCAAAACCATTCGTCTCCATTCACTCCTATCTAACACGCTCACACATGCTTGCTGGAAGTCCAAGCCCTCGCCCACAAAACCTCCTTTACCCTTCCCTCCAACCTTTTCTAGGACGACCCCTACCCCGCCTTCCTTCCCTACAGATTTATACGCTCTCCAAGTCATTCTACTTTGATCCATTCTCTCTAAATGACCAAACCACCTCAACAACCCTCTTCAGCCCTCTGACAAATACTTTTAGTAACTCCACACCTTCTCCTAATTTCCACATTCCGAATTTTCTGCATAATATTTACACCACACATTGCCCTTAGACAGGACATCTCCACTGCCTCCAGCCTCCTCCTCGCTGCAGCATTTGCAACCCATGCTTCACACCCATATAAGAGTGTTGGTACCACTATACTTTCGTACATTCCTTCTTTGCCTCCATGGATAACGTTTTTGTCTCCACAGATACCTCAATGCACCACTCACCTTTTTTCCTTCATCAATTCTATGGTTAACCTCATCCTTCATAAACCCATCCGCTGACACATCAACTCCCAAATATCTGAAAACATTTACTTCTTCCATAATCCTCTCTCCAATGTGATATCCAATTTTTCTTTATTTAAATCGCTTGATACCCTCATCACCTTACTCTTATCTATGTTCACTTTTAACTTTCTACCTTACACACCTCCCAAACTCGTCCACTAACCTTGCAACTTTTCTTTAGAATCTCCCATAAGCACAGTATCATCAGCAAAAGTAACTGTGTCAACTCCCATTTTGCATTTAATTCTCCATAATTTAATCCCACCCCTCTCCCCAACACCCTAGCATTTACTTCTTTTACAACCCCATCTATAAATATATTAAACAACCATGGTGACATTACACAACCCTGTCTAAGACCTACTTTTACCGGGAAGTAATCTCCTCTCCTACACACCCTAACCTGAGCCTCACTATCCTCATAAAAACTCTTTACAGCCTTCAGTAACTTACTACCTATTCCATACACTTGCAACATTTGCCACATTGCTCCCCTATCCACTCTATCATATGCCTTTTCTAAATCCATAAATGCAATAAAAACTTCTCTACCTTTATCTAAATACTGTTCACATATATGCTTCACTGTAAACACTTGATCTACACATCCCCTACCCACTCTAAAGCCTCCTTGCTCATCTGCAATCCTACTCTCTGTCTTACCTCTAATTCTTTCAATAATAACCTGCCATACACTTTACCTGGTATACTCAGTAAACTTATTCCCCTATAATTTTTACACTCTCTTTATCCCCCTTCCCTTTATATAAAGGAACTATACATGCTCGCTGCCAATCCCTAGGTACCTTCCCTCTTTCATACATTTATTAAACAAAAATACCAACCACTCCAGCACTATATCCCCCTGCTTTTAACATTTCTGTCATGATTCCGTCAATTCCAGCTGCTTTACCCCTTTCATTCTACGTAATGCCTCACGCACCTCCCCCACACTCACATCCTGCTCTTCTTCACTCCTAAACGATGTTGTACCTCCCTGGCCAGTACATGAAATTATCGCCTCCCTCTTTTCATCGACATTTAAAAGTTCCTCAAAATATTCCCGCCATCTACCCAATACCTCCAGCTCCCCATCTACTAACTCCCTACTCTGTTTTTAACTGACAAATCCATTCGTTCCCTAGGCTTTCTTACCTTGTTTATCTCACTCCAAAATTTTTCTTGTTTTCAGCAAAATTTCTTGACAGAGCCTCTCCCATTCTTTCATCCGCTCTTCTTTTGCACTCTCTCACCACTCTCTTCACCTTTCTTTTACTCTCCATATACTCTGCTCTTCTACTAACACTTCTGTTTTGTAAAACCTCTCATAAGCTACCTTTTTCTCTTTATCACACCCTTTACTTCTTCATTCCACCACTCACTCCTCTTTCCTCCTGCACCCACCCTCCTATAACCACAAACTTCTGCCCCACTTTCTAATACTGCATTTTTAAAACTATCCCAACTCTCTTCAACCCCCACTACTCCTACTTGCACTAGCCCACCTTTCTGCCAATAGTTGCTTATATCTCACCCTAACTTCCTCCTCCCTTAGTTTATACACTTTTACCTCTCTCTACTTGCTGTTGCCATTTTCTTTTGTCCCATCTACCTTTTACTCTAACTGTAGCTACAACCAAATAATGATCTGATATATCCGTTGCCCCTCTATAAACATGTACATCCTGAAGCCTACTCATCAACCTTTATCCACCAATACATAATCCAACAAACTACTTTCCTTACGTGCTATATCATACCTTGTATATTTATTTATCCTCTTTTTCATAAAATATGTATTACTTATTACCAAACCTCTTTCTACACATAGCTCAATTAATGGCTCCCCATTTACATTTACCCCTGGCACCCCAAATTTACCTACTACTCCATCCACAACATTTTTACCCACTTTAGCATTAAGATCCCCAACCACAATTACTCTCACTTGGTTCAAAACTCCCCACACACTCACTCAACATTTCCCAAAATCTCTCTCTCCTCTACACTTCTCTTCTCCAGGTGCATAAACACTTACTATAACCCACTTTTCACATCCAACCTTTATTTTACTCCACATAATCCTTGAATTTATACATTTATATTCCTTCTTACCTGCCATAACTGATTATTCAACATTATTGCCACTCTTCTTTAGCTCTAACTCTATTTGAAACCCCTGATCTAATCCCATTTATTTCTCCCCACTGAAACTCTCCTACCCCTTCAGCTTTGTCTCACTTAAAGCCAGGACATCCAGCTTCTTTTCATTCATAACATCTACAATCATCTCTTTCTTATCATTCGCACAACATCCACGCACATTCAAACATCCCACTTTGACGATTTTCTTCTTCTTCTTTTAGTAAGCTATACAGGAAAAGGGGTTACTAGCCCATTGTTCCCGGCATTTTAGTTGACTTTTACAACACGCATGGCTTACGGAGGAAAGATTCTTATTCCACTTCCCCATGGATATGAAAGGGAAAAGCAATAAGAACAAGAACTATTAAGATAAAATCAAAGAAAACTCAGATGAGTGTGTATACAATAAACGTGTACATGTTTGCGTAGTGTGACCTAAGTGTAAGTAGAAGTAGCAAGACGTACCTGAAATCTTGCATGTTTATGAGACAGAAAAAGACACCAGCAATCCTACCATCATGTAAAACAGTTTCAGGTTTCTGTTTCACAGTAATCCTTCAAAATCCCTCTTTTTCAACACAATCCTGCCACAGTGGTCTCCAAGCAGAGTTCAAAGTCCTGGAAGTCACTCCCTCCCAAGCCTTACCTATAAGGCCTATGCAATGCACGATATTAAAGTGATCTTTCCAGAACTCTCTTAGGGTCAATGCAGTCATTGGTCACATCAAAGCACTTCTGAAACACTGCTTTGGTGTACAGTTTCTTGAAGTTTGCAATGACCTGCTGGTCCATGGGCTGGATGAGAGGAGTGGTGTTAGGAGGCAAGAACTTCACTGTGATGAAACTGAACTCATCAGACAAATAGTCTTCCAAGTTGTGAGGATGAGCAGGAACATTGTCCAGTACCAGGAGGCACTTCCCAATTTCTTTTCCAGGAGGTATTTCTTCACACTAGGGCCAAACACTAGTCAACCATTTCACGAAAAAGTCCCTAGTGACCCATGCATTAGTGTTAGCCTTCCAGTACACACACAAATTATTCCTGTTAACATTGTGTTTCTTGAAGGCTCTGGGATTTTCTGCGTGATACACCAGTAAAGGCTTCACTTTAAAATCACCACTGGCATTAGCACACATCATGAGAGTTAGCCTGTCTTTCATAGGCTTGTGTCCTGGCAGTGCCTTTTCCTCCTGAGTAATGAAGGTCATGTTTGGCATTTTCTTCCAAAACAGGCCTGTTTCATCACAATTAAACACTTGTTGGGGGAGGAATTCTTCAGCCTCTACATAACCCTTAAATTCACTCAAACTTTTCAGCTGCAAGTTTGTCTGAGCTGTCTACCTCACCATGCCTCACAACACTGTGTATGCCACTACATTTCTTAAACCTCTCAAACCAGCCTCTGCTGGCTTTAAAATCACTCGCATCAGCACTGGTTCCAGGCATTGTCTTGACAAGATCTGCGTGCAACTGCCTTGCATTTTCACAAATTATCGCCGAGGAAATACTATCACCCGCTATCTGTTTTTCATTGATCCACACCCCAACAACTTCTCAACCTCATCCACTGTTTTCGATCTATTTTTCGTTAACATATCAACCCCTTTTGCAACATTAGCATCCTTGATTTCTTTTCTCTTTGCCAGGATAGTGGTGATAGTAGATTGTTTTTTTCCGTACATCCTGGCAAGCTCCCCAACACGTACGCCACACTCATATTTTTCAACAATCTCTTTCTTCAGTTCGATGGTGTTCCTCACTCTCTTTACCACAGGGGTGCCACTAGGAAGCTTCTTTGAACCCATGGTGACTTATTTCACAGTGACAATCACTAAACCAGCAATAAACAGTAAATTTATTGTGAAATGTTTGAAAGAGCACGCTGGGTATTGTTCACTCAAGTGTAAACAACGCTAGACTGGCGTCTTGCACGGCGAAGCGCGGGCAGGCAGACAGGTCTGGTACGGATCACTACATGAGTAAAAATCGCTATACAAGAAAAATATTGACCGTAAAAATACACTTACAAAAGCACTTACAAAAATACTTACATAATTGTTCGAGTTTGGAGCAGTACGTAATCTGGGGGTCCACTGTGTATATACAGTGGACCCCTGAATAACGAACACCCCGGAAATCGTACAATTATGTAAGTATAATATTGTAAGTGTATTTTTGGGGGGTCTGAAATAGACTAGCCTACGTGACATTATTCCTTAAGGGAGTAAATTTGTTCGGTAATGGCACTTGAGCAGGCTTCTGGAATGAAATTTTTACGTTACTCGGGGGGCCCACTGTATTTCAACAAATCAGCCGTTTCTCACAAAGGTGAGGTGGCCCAAAGAGAAAAACAAAAGTTTCTCTTTAACTTTAGTAATGTATATAGGAGAAGGGGTTACTAGGCCCTTGCTCGGGGCATTTTAGTTGACTCTTACGACACGCATGGCTTATGGAGGAAGAATTCTGTTCCACTTTCCCATGGAGATAAGAGGAAATAAGAACAAGAACTAGTAAGAAAATAGAGGAAAACCCAGAGGGGTGTGTATATATATGCTTTTACATGAATGTGTAGTGTGACCGAAGTGTAAGTAGAAGTAACAAGACATACCTGATATCTTGCATGTTTATGAGACAAAAAAGACACCGGCAATCCTACCATCACGTAAAACAATTACAGTGGTACCTCGAGTTACGATATTTTTTCGTTCGAGAATGCTGTTCAAGTGCCATTACCAAACGAATTTATCCCCATAAGGAATAATGTAAAATAGACTAGTCCTTTTACACCCCCAAAAATATACCTACAAAAGCATTTAAAAAATACTTGCATAAAAGGGCGATTTTTGGGGACCATCGTAACTCGAGGTACCACTGTACAGGCTTTAGTTTTACTCGCTTGGCAGGACAGTAGTACCTCCCTGTGTGGCTGCTGTCTTATCAACCTACTGCCTTGATTATTGTATCCTTATGGCTATATAATAACTGTGCAACATTCCAATATCTTTATTGCTGAAATATTTTGGTCCTGGGACCTTGATAACTCCTAACACACAAAAGTCAAAAATGACTATTTTTTTTTTTTTAACACATTGGCTGTCTCCCACAGAGGCAGGGTGACCCAAAAAAAAAAAACTTTCATCATCATTCACACAGATATGACAGTTCAGATGCCACTCCAAACAGCCAATATCCCAATCCCCTCCTTCAAAGTGCAGGCATTGTACTTCCCACCTCCAGGACTGTCCAGCTAACTGGTTTCCCTGAATCCCTTCACAAAATATTACCCTGCTCACACTCCAACAGCTCGTGAAGTCCCAAAAACCATTCGTCTCCATTCACTCCTGTTTAACAAGCTCACACATGCCTGCTGTATGTCCAAGCCCCTTGCACACGAAACCTCTTTCACTCCATCCTTTTCTAGGATGACCCCTATATGCTTTCATTGTTAGATAATTTTGAGATATATTTCCTCTAACCCTTTGACTGTTTCGGTCGTATATATACGTCTTACGAGCCAGTGTTTCGGACGTACATGTATATACTCACAAATTCTAGCGGCTTCAAATCAAACGGGAGAAAGCTGGTAGGCCCACATATGAGAGAATGGGTCTGTGTGGTCAGTGTGCATGGTATTAAAAAATCCTGCAGCACGCTGTGCATAATGAGAGAAAAAAAACTGACTGTGAGGTGTATTTTCGTATAGTATTTATGGTTGTATTCTCTTTTTCGTGGTCTCATTTGATAGAATGGAAAACATATTACAGGAATAGAGATGATTTTGATTAGTTTCATGATGAAAACTATCTTGAAATTGAGCTCAAAGTAGCAGAAATGTTAAATTTTTGCCATTGTTCAAGAGTAAACAAATCATGCCACGCGTCCAATACACATCAACTGGTGAGTCTAATATTTTTCACAAGTGCACAGATATTATTTATACATTTTTACAATAATGCAATAGTCTGCATAACCATAAATCTCCTATTTTTTGTGTGAATAAAAAATCAAAATAGAAAGCAAGAGTAATATAAGAGGGGCCTAAAGACGTGACTAATGAACAGATAACATCTTATTTTAGTGCCAGGAATGTCTGCATTGTTTATGCTGGACCGTATTTTGAAATTGATATCTTTCTTATTTTGCATGAAATTGGCAAAATTGCCAATTTCTGACCACTTTATTGGGTAGTTGAAATCTGTAACGACTGCAACAATGGAATTGGCCGAAAATAGGGCTCAAAGTCGGCGAAATCGCCGATGCGTATATATTGCTGACATCGCTAACTTTGCGAGAGCGTAATTTCGTAAGTTTTCCATCAAATTTCGTACTTTTGGTGTCATTACCATCGGGAAAAGATTTTCTCTCATTTCATAAGGAAAAATAATTTATTTATTTTTCCAAAAATTTTGCGTCATAAAATGACAAGTTTCAGAAAGGGGCCTCCGACAGTCAAAGGGTTAAGAGTATGATGCAGTGATGGGATGCGATGATGCATCCCACAACTGTTGTAGGATGCATCATCTCAACTCATAATATATATTCATATCAAATAATCTATTCCTGTTATGTACGTATATTTATGGATTTAATTGTATGAATTTTAACATGTGCAATACTGGTTCAGTGTTACATATTTATTTCATTTAATAAGTGTACTGAATCAGTATTTTGTTTGTAGGATGATGAAGATGAAGAATTTGAGGATTACTTTGACGATATTGAATCGGAGGAGGAGGAGGAGGAGGAAGTGGTGGCGGCAGCATCAGCGGCAATACCGGCATTGGCTGACTTTGCAGATGAGCGAAAACAGCTTCCTGTCAAAACAAATCCACCCCTAGCGAACATTCCTCCTCAACGGCGCCCACGGCTGCCCCCTCGCCCCCACTCGCACGTGTCTGCACCAAGTCTCAGTCTTGTTCCTCCACCACCTTCATCATCACTGCCATCTCAAAATATCTTGCCTCTCGCTTCTTCCGGTTCATTGAGCCAGAGAGCTAGATTAATTACACCCACAGAATCACCTGAGGTATCTACTTTAGGTACTGTAGATGTTGCAACTCCCCACTATTATTTCAACATTTCAAATTATGCCCGCATCTTGTTTTCAAATGGTCATCCAGTACCACTTTCGCGAATACCGAGAAGTCCAGAGGAGTAAAATTTTATATTAATGAATTTGTATGTTAGGAGGAATAAATGTATAACAAATTGCTGCTACTACTATTAGTTTGTAGTGAAATATTTTCAGGCATATACCTATTGTTTTACAACACAAATACCACTGAAATTATAAAGGTGTCCTATAATCCAGGGATACTGTATAGTCATGAAGGTTGCCCAGATTATTTTTCAAAGTTGCTAAAGAAATTCACCAAGTACGTTATTGAAGATTGTATTGCAGCAGTTCTCCATTGCCATAATAATTTAGAAAAATTAATTAGTGTAAATATTTTTTTTTGTTGTATATGTATGTATAATGTGTATATATGTTTGTGTGTGCACATGCATGTGTATGTATATGCATATATATATGTATTTTACATACATGTAAAACTGAGGAGAATAAAAACAGAAGAGGAAAGATAGAGACTGCAAGTGGGTCTGGACAAACTAGAAGATTGGTCACTTAAGTGGTTGCTTGAATTCAACCCCAGCAAATTCAAGGTTATGAAGATTGGGGAAGAGGCCAAAAGATCATAAGAGTATAGACTCTGGGAGGCCAGAGGCTGCAACTTCACCCTGAGAACAACCTATGGGTTAGCATAATGCCTGGTGTATTGCCAGAGGCTCATATCAGCTGAATAACCTCTGCTGCTAAACCTCTGCAGCAGGAATCTCAACAAAGTCATTCCAGGTCCTTTCATACAAAATATATCAGGCCAGTCTTGGAGTATGCAGCACATGTATGCATGTTAATAGACTGGAGAAAGTGCAAAAGTATGCAGTCAAGCTTGTCCCAGAGCTAAGGGTATACGAGCTACAAAGGGAGGCTAACAAGTGAATCCAAGGACATTAGAACTAGGGAAGACATGACATATAAATTACTTGGAGGAATTGCTAGGGTAGACAAGGATATGCTGTTGGAGAGGTCGAGAAACTGGTACTTAGGGTACACAGCTAGAAGTTACAGATGAGTTGTTGCATTGTCAGGAAGTATTTCTTCAGTCTCAGGTGATTGGGAAGTGGAATGACCTTGATGAAGAGGAGGAGGCAGGCTCCATATGTACTTTCAAGAGTAGGTAAGATAGGACCCATGAAGCTAGGAGGGAGTGAATTGGACAATCAGTGGCAGGGCCAGGAGCTGGGATTCAACCCCTGTAACCACATGTAGGGAGTAATTATAGGTGGATACACACACACACATATATATATACTGTATATACACTGATTATACCTATTTATTGACATAAGTTATGGAGCTGGTATCCATGAATATTTTTATAAAATAAAATATATACAGTTTTATTTAACTAGAATAGTGTATAGTACTGTACTAGAATTGGAGCTGATTATTTTACTGTGTAACACCAGACATTCCTTAATATGACAATACATACACTATATGAAATTGTTAAAAACTAAAATAAAAAATGTAAATGTGTAGTACTTTTCAGTATTCTTTCCTAAACATAAGATATGAAATTATAATGGGATTAATGTACTGTAGTGTACAGTAGTTGGTTTTGATATGGACTGGCATTAATAAAATTCCCATTCCAGTGATGTCTAGCTGCAGTCACAGAATGCTTATTGAAACTATTAGATAGAAATTTAATCATGCAATTAAGCCTTTAAGGTATGCCTCATATATGTAATTGTTTCGTTTTGGAATCCTCGATGCTTTATGGGTTTTTACTTCGACCTTGTAAGTTACTTCTGTGCCTGTTGCATTTTGCATGTCAGTACAATAAAACTTTCTGGATTTTTGTCAGACTAACAGTATCATGGAGTGCTTCATACAGATCTTCCTGAATAAATGTGTGTGGCATTTTAGGTTTGTTCAGCATTTAAATCATGCTCTTTGACCAAGCTAGTAAATTTGTCCAAATAATTCTCAACAGCACCTGGATCAGCAGATGCATGGTCACCAGATGGCTTAATATGAACACAATGTTATTTAAATCTGTTGTTTTTTCAGACTTGTTTTGGATATTCCTAATTCTCCCAACAAGAGGAATATTTTCCTCAGTACAGTTGGAAAAACCATTTATATAGCAATTTGTCATGTTTTGTAAGTAGAGCCTTTTACACTAGTCATTCCTACAGATTTGCAGGTTACATTATTAGAGACCCTGTAAAACTAGAAAAACTTAAATCTGCAAAAGAAATCCTGTTTCAGATTTGGGTTCATTTTGTATTTCAAAAGACTAGAGTAACATTTACAAATATATAATCTGGTTTACACTGACATTCATAAGAAACAATGACCAGAATAAAAGCAATATTTGGGTGTGGAAAACTTGAGCCAGAAAAGCTTTGGATAATTGTATCCATTCACTGGTTGCTCTTCAGTAAGTGTTGAAAAATTCAAGTCTCAGTACAGAAACCTGTGACTGTAAGGATGATTCCTTGATACTGATCTCAGATAATCGTTTTCAGTAGCTTATTTTTTTAATTTGTGACCAAATTTATGCTGACGATTTTGAAGTATTGGACTCATTGTATTTATTCTACTTTACAGTTTTTGATACAAGTTTATTTCTGCTGAATTAATAGTGAAACCCTTTGACATATCAGGATTTGCATTTTTTTTTTCTCTTACAAGTTATGCATGTGTCGTACTGAAATGAAGCGCACCATGTTGAATTACTATCCTGAAGAAACTTATCAGCATAAACATTCTGAAAATTAGTGTATATTAGAAGTTCAAAATTATGCTCCTCAGTCTACATGAACAAGTAATGATCAGCAGTGTGGGCAGTGGGTAGTGGGAAGCTCGTGTGCCAATGCCTATTTCTTTGACCACATTGTAATCCTGCTGGATAACCCGTTTATTAAATGAGATGTTTCAGACCACTAGATGTTGATTAACCAAGGATGGATTGCACCATAGCCATCTCAAATGGTCATCCTACACCCCTATACTTCACGACTGCAAGTTCTTCACTTCACATGAAGGTGTGTTCATTTTTTTTTTTTTTATGAAGCTCATCTCAAGTGTTTTCCTTGGATAAAACCTGATTGCCTTTTGTTACCCAGGTGCTGCATGATTACTATGGGGTTACCCAGGTGCTGCGTGATTACTATGGGGTTACCCAGTTCCTGCATGATTACTATGGGGTTACCCAGGTCCTGCATGATTACTATGGGGTTACCCAGGTGCTGCATGATTAGCCCTTCCCTCCCCAAACTAAAAGGGAAAGGGGGTGTCTGATTTATCAAAAATTACATTATATTTAACTTTTCAATTAAGCCAGCATAGTTCATTTAATCAATCGACTACCGGACATGGACAAACGTCCAATAAAACAGATTTAGTCCACTGTATTGATGACATGACCAGACAAAGAAAAAACCAATGCAAGCATGCTTTTCTCTCCCCCCCCCCCCTCTGCAGAAGGAAGATAGTCTCTGGCAGTATAATTTCCAGATGGACACAAAAGATCTCTACCACCACAGTGAAAATGGACAAAGCCTAGACTGTACAAGCTTACAGTTAAGCCGAGTTGAACCATTTTATTGAACATATGACGTTGAGCCTTTGTCTAGCCACATTTTTTGTCCGTTTTATCCAACATCCACTTTTATGTGGGTCCATATTATATAAGTGTTTATTTCAAAGGGGTCATTTAGCACCTGTGAGTGGGAAGCAGTCAGGTTTTGTTCCTAGAAAGTAGAATAGTTCCAGTTCCCTGAATTGAGTCCTTCACCAGCATTATGGCTTCCTTGAAGGGTACAGCAGTAACAACTATTCATGTGCAAGAATGGTATACAATACTGACAAGATGAAAATTTAGACATGTGGAACCATCTGGGTATCTTTATTGTAGACGTTTTGCCATCCAGTGGCTTTATTAATAGATTCTACAACATAATTGAAGACAGTAGAACTATATACAAAAGATGAGGTAATCAGTCTCAGTCTTGGAGTTGGTGTGAAGAACACCAACTCCAAGACTGAGGGACTGATTACCTCATCTTTTATATATAGTTCTACTGTCTTCAATTATGTCCTAGAATCTGTATTAATAAAGCCACTGGATGGCAAAACGTCTATAATAAAGATACCAGATGGTTGCACGTGTCTAAATTTTCAACAACTATTCATATTGTTACATTCATGAGGGATGAGTTAAACTCATAGGGATCATGCTGCAACTAGGGAATGGAAGGCAATCAGATTGATTGAAGGACAGGTCAGGTTCAGTTCCTTGGATCAAGAGCCCCTTAATGACATAAGGAACTTTTGAGGGTTTCATAGACTAGTTACCTGTATGTGGGGAAAAAGATGAGCCCTAAATCTTTAAGTGTTTTAACTTTGACAGACCCACCTAAAATAGCTGTCCTTATCTCCCATTTTGAAGCTTTTTATAAAACTGACAATTAGTGAACATTGATAAAAAGGCTTAATACTAATTTAATATATTTTGAGCCCTCATTCCAAGGAATTGGACCTGCATGTCATTCCCACGAGCACACCCCTCGTAAATATAATAATAATGCCCTCATTTATAATTAAGGCTCAAAAACATGATTATGGTTTGATTACCACAATTTCTTGCTGCCTCATTTAGAGTGCATGAAAAATAGGCAATAAAAAAATCATTACAGGGCTTTGAAATGTAAAAGGTAAAAAAATTAAGCCAATTTTTTTTTTTTTAACTCTACTACCTTCATTTTGAACATACTACAGTGGAACCTCGAGTTTCGGCCGTAATCTGTTCCAGGAGCTAGGCCTAAAGTCAAAGCAATATTTCCCATAAGAAATAATGTAAATACAATTAGTCCGTTCCACCCAAAAATATTCACAAAAAATTATTTTTTTTTAAAGAATAAATACTATAGTTTTACATACAGAAAACAATGAGAAATAAATATAAAGCACTAATTTTAATGGATAAATGAACATTTAAATCAGTTTTAACTTTATTGAAGACTCTTGTTGGCATATGAGAGGCAGGAGAGTTTGGAGGCAGGACAAGAGTCCTTCAATATGACAAATCAACACGTTATTATCAACATCTCAATATGACATAAATCAATTAGTTAATTTACATAGAACATGATATATACATCTAAATGAATAAATGTCATATGTCTTTAACTAACAGTGAGCTGTGTTGTTGTTATGTAAGGCCACTGAAAGATAAGCCTTACATAGTGATGGCCGCCAGAGACGGCGGTGTTGTCAGTCGCCCTATATAACTCCAACAACATTGGAGGAGTAAGTTTCGTGCTGTCCTTTTCCTATCGATTAATCGCTTAACTTACTTGCTACACTGTTAATGCTACACTTTATCGCTGGCTAGTGCTATAGCCTTTATCAACTTGTGCTGCCTTAGTATCGTACATAATCGTAGAATCACTGAAGAAGGCACATTCTTCCCTCTTCCTCCTCCACTTTGGTACTTTGTTACAATTTCTTTCTTCAATTCTATCATGTTTGTCACTTTCTTTACCAAAGGGCTGTCACTGAAGTTTCTTTGGGCCCTTGGTGGCTTATTTCACTCACAATCAATAAACAAGCACTAAACACAATGAATTTATTGTGAAATGTTTGGATGAGCGCACAGGGTAATGTTCACTGAAGGATAAACAAAGCTAGACTGGCTCATGATGCCTGCACGGAGAGGTCTGGTACGCCGGCCAAAACTCTGGGCAACAGCTAAGTTGGGACAAAATTATTCCAAAAAAGCGACCGAAACTCGAAGTGGCCGATACTCGGGGTTCCACTGTATACAGTGTAAGTATAATATTGTAAGTGCTTGTGGAAAAGTATTTTTGGGGGTCTGAAATAGACTAACCTACGTGACATTTTTCCTTAAGGGAGTAAATTCGTTCGGTAATGGCACTTGAGCAGACTTCAGGAGTGAAGTTTTTACGAAACTCGGGGGTCCACTGTATTCAGAATTTTTCATTTTTAGTTTTGTCCCTTTTTTGTACTCGAAAAGGCAGTAAAAATAAAAAGTCCATCAATCAACAGTATTTATTCCTGTACAAAACAAGGTATATCACAGGTCAGTAAATTTGGGTTCTTAGCGGGACAGTATTTTAGTTGCAGTTTTTGTTTTGTCCCATTAAGAACTTTATTAATGAAATATGTATATAAACAAAAGTTTAGCCTTCATTTACATAATCTCAATATGAGTTACCTACAAGATGAGTTATTTGTTATACATTGTAAGAAATAAAAATTTTTGTTTTGAAAATAAAAACATTTACATGTGAAGAAAAGACACTGCAGAACAAGCTTTTATTGAGCCATTGTTTCAATTTGTAGAGCTTTACTAGGTCACACATGCATATATGAATATATAGGTAGCAGATGTGAACACTGTAGGCAAGGAACACTAAATAATTTGAACAAATTGTGGGCATGTGGCACTATGTAGCAGGTACACTGTCATTGTTGAAATATTTCTGGCCAGCACATATTACCCATTCCTGTATAACTATAGCCAAAACTGTTCCTGTAATATGGGTTTCAAGTGGTTTGTCCGAGCTAAATGCACTTCGATTCAGTTCAAATAGTGTTTGTATACAAATTAAAGCGAGTCATGCTGTGCCAGCGTGTTTATCTAAATGAGTCGTACATCTTGGAGTACATGTGCATATTGTTCTTCAATTCTGGTGATTAATGTGAGCAACTGAATGAATCTCACCACTGTATTGTATTACAACCACTACAGGGAAGAGTTTATCCTTTGGCACTTGTGTTGTCCTGTTCCAATGAGTCAAATGATTTTGGAGGTGATGACTGCAACATTTGTTCCACTTTTTTTTTAATACCTATGTAACTATCTGCAGTGTTACCTGTGCAGGAAAAAAAAATGAGTTTCTTTTGCAACCTTTGCTCTCAAGGTGTAGGAAGGATTTTGTGGGCCTTTTATCTTCAGTTCTGAAAGTGTGAAGGAAAGTGAGGTGTGGTAAAGTTACTAATGCCACATTCCTCTAAGTATTCAGGGCTGTGTACCATGTAGGCTTAGAAAAAAAAATCGACTCCATGTTTAGTTTTCTCGTATCATAATAAAATGGGGAATTTTAAGTGGGAGCTTTCTGAGAGTCGATGAAATTTGCAACCCCAAATACTTAAGAGAAATGTAGCATCACCATGCAACTCTTCATCTGGGATTGCAGACAGCATCTCAAAAATACTTCACACCCAAGAGGATGGTTGTGAAGTCATTTTTCCACAGACAATACCACAGATATTGTTCACACACTAAGGAAGAGTGGCACAAATGTCAGTCATCACCTACAAAAGCCAGACCAACAATAATGTTGAGTATACACCCTTCCCTTCCCTGTAGTGTTGGTGACACTGTATACAGAGATGATTTAAACACTAGAATTCAAGAAAATTAATATGATTGTAGGAAAGAACAAAAATTTATGCATAGCTCAAGATAACACCTTATGGCATCTCGGTATGCCACCCTTATCAAATACACAGGACCAAAGTGATGTAGCATCAATTTTTTTTTTATTATAGTACACTGGACACTCAAAAGCAACAGCATTTAATTTAGCCAAAGCACTTGCACTACATTACGGGGAGAATTTTAGCAATACTCAAAGGGATAAACATGCGAACCAGGCAACATTGCACCTGCTAGATTGGTCCATAATTTGTCACGCTTTTGTGATTTCACTTGCCTAATCTCTACAGTGTTCTTACCAGCTTCTACCCTGTTCCTGGAAGTATATTACTGTATATTATTATTGCAATCAAAACTAAGTACTAAACCCACCAGGGTCATTATTATTATAATCAAAAGAAGTGCTAAACCACAAGGGTCATACAGTGCAGCAGGGCAGGGTAGGATGCAGGGATAATGGGTAGTAAGAGGGAGAGGGATGATTAGGAGGGTATGGAGCACAGCAGGGTAGTGGATAGTGCAGGGATAGAGGGTAGTAAGAGATTGAGGTAGCAGGGACTGAGGGGAGAGCTAAAGGCAAAATCGTCAGTTTGTGTAGTAAATCAGTTGCTGTCAAAAAGTCAATGAGATAGTCAGGATGGAAGGAGGGCCCATCAGCAAGAAGGGAAGGTAAAGTAAGGGCAGCAGAGCGAAGACGATGTTGGAAGTAAATTCTGCATGCTCATTGATAGTGGACAGTCCAACAGAATGTGGTAAACAGATACTGGAACCTGACAATGCTCACAGAGGGGGACAGGGAGCCTCGCCATGAGATACCCGTGAATAAGACTAGTGTGGCCGATGCGAAGACGGAAGAGAGTAGTCTCCCACCCTCGACATTGGTGACAAGGAGGAGGCCAGAAACCTATACTCGGTTTAATAGAATGAAGTTTGTTATGTAGCAGGTCAGACCAACGTTATTGCCAACAGGTGCAAAGGTGTGTAGCAATGGCAGCAAAATAGTCCGTAAATGGAACCCACCTATATGAAACTGGAAGGTCACGTACTGACTGACTGCGCAGCAGTGTCTGCCTGTTCATTGCCCTGTAGGTCAACATTACCAGGGACCACCAGGGTCATACAGCATTGTATGTACTGTATATTTGTACAGTATTTTGTATCTTCTCTGATTTGATAGTTCTTCACAATGAAACAGTGTCCCAATAACAGCTTCTGCATCACATCTGTTCTGTTGTCAGCAGTACATCATTTGGATTAAACATTTGTAGAGTTTATTGTTGGCTAGTTGACAGATTTATACTACTGGCTCAAATTAGAAATGATTGTCCTTATCTATATTATCTATGTTAAATGATTCTCTATGTATAAATCAAGCACATCTTTTAATATAGGGATTTTCTTTACCAAATAAGTGTACAAGAGAAAATGATCAAATGTACATTAAGTAAAATTATGTTTATGTAAATAAATTTAACTGCAGTATTTAAGGTTGTATATAGTATGGACAAAATATTACTTAAAATCCCAAGGGATTTCATTAAAAGATTCTACATATAAACTTGATGTTAACCCACAGAAGCAGTCAACTGTCATCCAAGAACTTAGCTCATTATTTTTGGCTTTTGACAGATGCTGCTGAAAGACTTAGAGTTCCTGCACTACTTGTCACAATGAGATCAGAGGCAATGTGGCAGTGTTGTATTGTTTGGCAGTACAGTAGTCATTCTATTTCCTATGCTAAGAAAATCTAAGATTTCTCAAATCAACATCTATGTGCAACACACAAATTGCAAGCCATTATCCCAATGATTACCTAGAGAACCTTCCTGAGGTAGGTACTACATCATTGGTGTTAAGACTCGGTATAGTTATTACCAAGTTAAGGCAGCAATCTTTTATGAAACTGTAGATTGGCCCACAAGGAGACATGTATCTTACTTATCAAAGGCACTTTGGTAATTTAAACAATAAATAAAGCTAGTTTTGCCTTAAAGAATTCACCAATTAATAATTACAGTACTTGAAAAAATAAATTAGATTTCTCTGTAGAGCAGAACACTTAAATGAGGAAAATGCAAACTAAATGTAAGTGATTGTTAAACAAGAAAGTTAGTAGGAATTAAGTTGCTTTACATGTTTAAAAAATAATTTGGTGTAAATTCTTCCAAACATAATTAAAATAGTATGCTTCATGACATTCACTAAACTCTTTGGCAGTTACTAAAACCTTCTTAAAAACTGGGAGGCATTTGCCCAGTGTTCACACTGAAGTCTTGAACGTTCTACGTTTATCTCTCTATTGATCGTGTATACTCCAAGATGGGCAGGCGTTGCCGAGTGCCAATCTGGAGAGCCATAATTCACAAAGAAAAAAAATAAGTCCTGGATAGTGCGAGCATACTGGACATCCTTTTCATCTTGAGGTTGGAATACTCCTAAAATTGACTCTATATCAGACAATCCATCTGCCACAGCCCCAGCACGGCTAACCCGAGTGTGGCGTGACACATAAGCGTAAACAGGTACATCTTCAGTCCCAGTAGGATGAGCATGGGAGAGGGTCCTTGAAAGTCTTGTAGCAGTGGTTAGGGTAGGACATGTAACAGTGGCATCAGATACTAATGTGGCGAGGAGTAGCCAAGAATCCTCTTTCAAATCTGAATACCATTCCAAAGCTGCTTCTGCCTCAGATGAGCCTGCCACAAAACTGTTTAATTCTGACCCCCTCTCATCATTTCTTGGAGGTTGAGGCCACTTGCCTTTATTACGTCCAGGTTCTTTGGACCACGTATCTTGGTTACCTCGAGAGCTTGGCCAATTAATCCCACTATATTGTGGACTCCCTGACCACACTGGCTGACCATAATTTAATTCATTCAGTCGCAGACCATCTACTATTGCATCAACAAGCTGTTGGTGTGAGGTGCCAAGACGTTCCCGCCACGATAACAGATTATTCGCAGCTGCCTGTTCAGTTGATCCTGGGGAAAAAAAAAAAAAAGTTAAGCATCTGATGGTGGTTTAATACAGTTTAAAGTCAAAGGTAAATTATTTTATAAACATCATTTAAACAATCATTATACCTTGCTTGCCTTTCTGGACAGGAAAAATGCTTACATTGACATAATTGTTAAATGCATTACTGACTTTAAAAGTAAGTTGTTAGTTTTTAACCCTTAAACAGTCCAAACGTATATATACGTTAGTACTGCTACTGCCCCAAACGTATATTAAGTTTTATTTTTCCTGCCTCCAAATTTGGCACGATTGGCCTGAGATGTCTGGTCAGCATAGAATGGGTCTTAACACTCAGTGTGCGCCATATTAAAAAAATCTGGGACCACTTAGTACCTTGTGGGAGCACCAGTTAAATTGAGGGTCAGCTAGAGCAAACAGCACGGCAAACACCATAGATTCACTGATGTCATGTCATATTAACACTTCCCTTTGAAGTGGAAAGTGATGTCGGCAGGCTGGCAGGCCACCTGGCTGGCCAGCAGCTGGCTGGTCAGCTGGCTGTATCTCTTGTCTCTATCTCACAGGAACACATACGTAAATACAATTATACATAGTGTAAATTACCTAGGATAACTAAAAAAAATCAAGACAAAGTGTTATAGTGTACTGTGCTTGTGATCTGCGTAATACCAGTTGGTTCATGAGCTACTCTGAGACAAGCAGACAGAAAGGAGACGACACAGACAGACAGACAGACACACACAGACAACAGACAGGTTTGCGTAACAAATAAAGGGAAGCAGTGTAAGCTCGTCAAATGTCATCACTGGACTGACAAGAAGAGATAAGACTACGGCTCACCCCTCATGAAATGTCACCAGTCATCATTAGTGGAGATCAGATGAGATAAGGCAGCGACAACAAATCTTGCAATGCTTCAAGGAAACTCTTATTATTATCATTATTCTATCATTATTATTTTTATGCACTATCATTATTATATTGCCGCGCTGTATAACCCCTGTGGTTTAGCGCTTCTTTTGATTATAATAACCCCTGTGGTTTAGCGCTTCTATTTGATAATAATTATTATTTGAGTACAATTTCAGTACCTAATATTACTGTCAGAACACAGATTTGCTATGAAATCACAAGAACTACTATAAATTATGATTATATAAAATAATAAAGTAGTTAAAAAAAGGTATATCTGCAATGATTCTGCAAGCAGCAGAACTCATGTTGCTGTCAGGTGAGCATCCAGTGCCAACTTCTCCGCCTCATATCTCGGTAACTACATACTGACCCAAATTCTTTTTTTTTTTTTTTTATCCTATAACACTTAAAAAAATATGCTCTTTATTTCTATATACGTATATAAAAAAAAAAATCGGGGCACTGGGTGTGCGAACGTATATATAAGTTTGGACCGTTTAAGGGTTAAAACCCTATCACAGTTGATATTTTCCTGTTTTCAGAACAGTATGCCATGTGCTTATCTTTGATCAGAGGTATTATACAATATTTTACTACAGTGGACCCCCGGTTAACGGCCATAATTAGTTCCAGAATGCTGTTCGAGTGCCGTTACCGAACGAATTTATTCCCATAAGGAATAATGTAAATTAGATTAGTCCTTTTAGACCCCCAAAAATACACTTACAAAAATACACTTACATAATGGGTCGAGTTTTGAGCAGTAGTAAACCAGGGGTCCACTGTACTTGTAAATTTAAAAAGATAGTATATGTTTATTAGCAATGGAGCTGTATGGCCCTTGTGGGCTCAGCACTTAGTTCTGATTGTAATAATTATGAGCAATGGTTACCCCCTTCCCTTCTGCAGATCAAACTTAATTACCTACCATTCCTAAGGTGCTGTATGACCCTTATGGGTTTAGCACTGTCAGTAATAAAACATTGCATTATCAGTGTGCAGCAGAAGTTTGTGGGTACAGGAGAATGGGTGTGGGTGTGATGAGGAATGATTGATGCAATGATCAGATAGAGTAGGTCGTAAGGGAGAAAAAAATTGCACACGAGAGGTAAAAATGTTAAATGGAATGTATATAGTCGAGTGTAATAAGAGCCAATTAGAGAATAAGCCTAAGAAACCATTTTGGAGAGATCATTAAGGTGAAGCCTGGAGAGAAAATGTCCTTAGTAGTTCAAGATAAAAGAAGAAAGATATTAGGTGTGGAGGTACTGAAAAGATGGATGAAATATTTTAATGAGGTGTTGAATGATAATGAAGAGGGGAAAGCAGCGATTTCATGCACTGGGCAAGAAAGGATGCCTTGTAATAGTAATTAGAGCCTGGTGTAGATGTGGGGGAAAAAATCATGAGAAAGTGGGTAGAATGAAGAAGTAAAGCAGCCAGTATAAATGGGATTAAGACGCATTAAAAGCAGGTAGGCAAGATTATTGGAATGGTTGGTTTGCCTGTTCAACATGTACATGAATGGTATACAATATCAACAAGATGGAAATTAGACATGTGCAACATCTGGGTATCTTTATTGTAGACGTTTTGCCATCCAGTGGCTTTATCAATACAGATTCTAGAACATAACTTGAAGACAGTAGAATTATATACAGAAGATGAGGTAATCAGTCCCTCAGCCTTGAAGTTGGTGTGAAGAGCACTGTAGTTGTCCTAGAATCTGTATTGATTATTATTATAATCAAAAGAAGCGCTAAACCACAAGGGTTTATACAGCGCCGAAATCTGTATTGATAAAGCCACTGGATGGCAAAACGTCTACAATAAAGATAGCCAGATGTTGCACATGTGTATAATTTTCAACATATACATGAAAGAAGGAAAGGTGCTAAAGCCTTGCAGAGAGCATGCACAGTATGTATTACTGTAAACAAAACTAACCACTAAACTCGCAAGGGTCATTTTTTAAAAGGGTTAGGGGTAAGATGAAGTGGGATTGTAGAGGAGCAAGGAGGTTAGGGGATTAGTGTTTATATTGAAGCATATGAGTGAGAAGTACTTAGATAAGGGTAAAGTGCAGTTTGTTGCATTTATGGATTTAAACCTCTTTAAGGGGGGCTCCTTGTCGTGGTAAAGAGGCTATCGGTCTGAGGAATTGGACCTCTTGGTCTTCTTCCTCAGACCGAACCTAATTACCCCCCAATCCCCCCTCCCTTTTTCCCATCTTCCCCATCCTCCCTTTTCCCTTTCCTCCTCCTCCCCATCCCTCCCTTATTTCCTTCCCAGTTTTACCCTGGGAGCTTCTCTCCTCAGGCATTCTAGTTCCTAGGTAGGGGGAAGGGTATCGTGGTCCATCCCATTCCGTTGAGGTCCTTGGCGGTGGTGTAGTTTGCCGTGGAATCTGGATCGCCTGGGGATGTCCCGATCCCTCTCCGGTCACCCGGGGGGTGGCCTTGGGTATCTTTCGGGCGACGGGTGTATCTCTGGAGGCCACCTTTCGGATTCCGGGGTGGTGGCCGAAGGCGTATGCTGTGGCGGATATCCGGCCGCCCTCTCTTTGTCCGCCGAGATGGCTCGGTGGATGTGAGGTTGCTATCCCGGATTGCTGGTTTACTGGCATGAAGGGTAGGGTATGGCACGGGTTCCATGCTGCATCTGCACCACTTGCGGTGTTGAGGTCCTCTTGGGCACGGAGGGATTATTATTATTATAATCAAATAGAAGCGCTAAACCACAGGGTTATACAGCGCTGCAGGTTTGTAGGATGCAGGGAGAGTGGGTTGTAAGAGGGAGATGGACGATTAGTAGGGTATGGAGTGCAAGATGACGGTGGATTGTGCAGGGAGGAGGGTAGCAAGAGATCGAGGTAGAAGGGACTGAGGGAGGTGCTAGAGGTATAATCTTCAGAGTTTGTGTAGTAAGTCAGTTTCTGTCAAAAAGTCAATGAGAGAGTCAGGATTAAAGGAGGGGCCATCTGCAAGAAGGGAAGGTAAAGAAAGGGCCGCAGAGCAAAGACGTCGTTGGAGGTAAATTCTGCGTGCTCGTTGATAGAGTGGGCAGTCCAACAGGATATGTCGAACAGACACTGGAACCTGACAATGCTCACAGAGAGGG
>WNWK01031629.1:0-22568 GCA_009830355.1 Cherax destructor
TAATACATTGTGGTTGACGTTGAGGTGTCGGTTGGGTAAGATCTCCAAAGCCTATTGGTAACTTGAAGAAGGTTTTGTCAAAAGATTAACAAACTTGCGTACACCGCCTCTCTAGAAATTTTGCTGATATCAGACCTACTATTTTCTTGAAGATAGGAGTAACTCTGGCCTCCTTGAACCCTTCTGGCACTGTATAGTGGTGATGGACAGATTATTATGTAGCAATGGAAATTGCCAGTTCGGATGCACCATCTTTAGGAACTTAGACGGATGTTATCAGGTCGGTGCTCTTAGGTGGGTTTAACCCTTAGTTCTTTTTTGTAGAAGTCATGAGATACACTTACTAGTTGACAACTGTTTGGATTACTCCTTATTGGTATAGTATGTTTAAAAACTTATCAGAGTCTGAGTTAAAGGTATTTGATGCAGCTGGTAACACTTACTAGTGTTGATGCGACAGTTGTGTAGTATGAATTAAAACAATTTGCCACTTTAGTTGTTTCTGGCACACCTCTTATCGACATTTAGAACTATGTTAGATCTATTCGGTTTATGGCTATACCCCAACTGTTTTAGTTGTTGCGAGAGCTTTCTAGGGTTATTCTTGTACTCATCGATTTTTGAGCAATAGTCTTGCCTTTGCGCCTTTTATAAGCCTCTGCACTCTGTTCCCACCCTTTGGAATTCATTTAGCGCTGCAATATCCTGTCTTTTGCCTTAAATCTTTTTATCAACTGGTCTCTGAATTTCATATTATCTAATATCTCGTAGCATCCAGGGTTCAGTTCTTCGTTTAATCCTAACCTCTTTAACTGGTGCAATATTTCAAGGATGGCAGTGAACATTGTTTGAATTTTTCCCAGGCATCATTTACGTCCGTGCAACTTGTTATCACTGACCAGTCACAATTGTGTAGCATATTTACCAGTGTTTCTTTACTGTAGTTTCTAGTTGACCTAATTTTTATTGTCTTGTGTAGGCCTATCCGTTCCTAGTAATTTTCGTGGTACAGTAAATGATGAAATGATCACTAAGACCTGTGGTAATGACCCTGACTGACTAATGTTCTCAGGGCGGTTACAAAGTATGTGGTCAATTAGGTGGCTAGAACTTGTGATCCGGGTTGGTGTATTAATTAGTTGAGTGTAACTATTTAAATCCAGAATTTGCTTATACCTTTACAGCCCGTTATTTTCTGTTGAAAACAGATGTTGAAAGTCTCCATATTACTGTCTCGTCATTGTTATCAAGTCTGACAAGACTCTCAAAATCCTCAGAAGTCATGGGTGGAGGCGATAACTAGTTCCCTAAGATGGGTTTGGTTTGGGAAGCAACATTAACATAAAGATCTACAGTTTATTGTTATTTAAATCAGGTCTTGGATTATAGGCTAAGTCATTCCTTATGTAGGCCTACCCACCACCTTTTCTATTCCTATCTAAGCGTTTTTTTGTAACCTTCTATTTTGACCTCGTCGTCATTCACCTATCATCCAACCATGATTCCGAGATGGACATAACTGCCGCTCTAGTTCTGTTAGCTAGAATCCTAATCTCTGCCAGTTTTGGAAGAAGTGATCTTGCGTTGACATGAATAAAGTGAAGGCCTGTTTTCCTAAGACAATCATAATCATCAATAAATGGCAAGGGGTCATTAGCATTCAAAATAGGTAAATCCATGTCATCATTGCTAAAGGGTAACTGTGCCAAAGTGCATTTGTTACAAACAAAATGAAATCTGGCACCATTACCATAATCAAACACACATCCAATATGCAACCACCCCATACATCTCTTACATCTCTTACATATGGTATGTTTACTGTTCTTCTTTCTCACCCCAGCACAGTGCATACACACGTCTGGTGGTGCATTACCTATGGAGGTAAGATTATCATTCTAGCTACTAGACCGTCATTATCACCATGATTTATCTGTTTGTTTTGCACCTGTACCATAGATTGAGGTCCTGGATTAGTATGGATATCACCACTATAAAATATGTGCGCCACTGTGTTTGTTGGGATATGTGGGGTTGCCATACCTTGGGGCGATAGTGGCACTTACGTTTCTGGTAGGATGGCCACTGTTGGGCTTTCACTCTCCAGGGAGCTACAACCCCATTCACCTTTTGCAGACCTCATGACTGATTTCCTTCAAAGAAATTCAGTATCATGAGAAATATAATTATGGCGGCGTGAACCCCTCTTACGCCAGCCATGGTCACTCTGCTCTCTATCACTTCACAACTAAAATCTTTTTTTTATTTTTTTTTTAATAGAAACCACTGATCCTATCAGACTATGTTATATGCAGAGACTCCAACAATCAACTGCAGTGACCAGGAACACATGAGCAGGATAGACAGACCACAGAGCATAGGTGTTTCAGCCAGGGAAGGGACTGAAGGTAGGGACACTTCAATGAAAGGAACTAAAACATCTCTGAGGATGCTAAGGGAGACACAGTGGGAAGACGAAGGGAAGAGGTCAGTTTTTGTCTACGGGCTCCAGGAAGTCGATGGGGATACCCATGATAAAAGAAAACAGGAGAAAAAAACGATTGAAGGTATCATGAAAGTAATAGGTGAAGGTGACATGACCCAGATGACAAATTTTCAGAGAATTTGGTGGTTTACAAAGGGAAGAAAACGGCCTCTCAAAGTAATTTTCAAAACAGAATCAGATCGATCCATAATCATGCAGAAGAAAGCACGACTGAAAGAGAATGGGGAGTACCAGAGAGTGTACCTCAATCGAGACAGAACACAAGAGGAAAGGATGTTACTGAAAGAGAGGATACAAAGACGAAAGGAGGAACAAGAAGAAATGACAAAGAAGAGCGGAGGAACCCAGACCCAGGTAGAAGGGTGTCACGGCCCCCTACCTAACAATGGTTGTTAGGTAGTTTACCTGCCGGCCTGTGACGTAATCAAACGTGATGTTTTACTGACGGGCCGGCTGGACTGACAGTGCTAACGAGACTCTCCCATATACAACACTGGAGAGTTCACCAGCTCCCTGATACACCTAGGGAATGTACGAGACTCTTAACTTGTGTCGTGCCACCGTCACAAACTCTCTGGATGCACCACTGAATACCTGACACTCCAGGTAACAATCTCTGGGTAAACACAACCTCATAGTCTCAGGTACATAGTCGCAGGTACATAGTCGCATTCTGGTGACCAGACTTGCCGCTCTCCTCATAATGCTGCAGTGTCCTCATAGCAAGCCGGAAGAGAACACCATCACTGTACTTGGCCTTGCAAACATCACAAGTACAAAGCTGCTTTCGAGTAACACGATCTAGAGAGGATAGAGCTTCCAGTTCTCTCGGCACTGGAGTACTGTAGACCTGTCACCAGCACCACACTGCGAGAGTCTACAACTCTCAAGCAGGTCTGACTGGCGAACTCCAGTAGTGTATCAGGGAGCTGGTGAACTCTCCAGTGTTGAATAGGGGAGAGAGTCGTTGACACTCCCTAAGTGCATCAGGGAGCTGGTGAACTCTCCAGTGTTGTGTATAGTAGAGTCCGGTTGACACTCTCCAGCAGTGTATATGGGAGAGTCTCGTACACTCCCTAGGTGTATCAGGGAGCTGGTGAACTCTCCAGTGTTGTATATGGGAGAGTCTCGTTAGCACTGTCAGTCCAGCCGGCCCGTCAGTCAAACATCACGTTTGATTACGTCACAGGCCGGCAGGTAAACTACCTAACAACCATTGTTAGGTAGGGGGCCGTAACAAAGGGCAAACACACCCTCCAGAAACTCCTGCAGAAGGACTCCAACCACAACAACCCCAAGGAATCTGAAGAATTTAAACCAACACCCACACACCGTTCCTTCTGTCCCCACATCCCGCTCCTTCAACCCCTATATTCCCCCAGGACCACAGATTTAGAAACGAAGTTGAAGGTTTGGTACACGAACGCGTGGAATGAAGAATCAATGAGAAGTCCCCAGACATCATAGCAGTCACTGAAACGAAGCTCAATGAGGCAATAACAGATGCTATCTTCCCACCAGGATATCAGATCCTGAGGAAAGATAGAAAGAGTAGAGGGGGAGGAGGGGTTGCACTGCTCGTAAGGAACCAATGGAGATTTGAGGAAATGGAAGGCATGGATGCGATTAGTGAAAGGGACTACATAGTAGGTACAATTCAGTCTGGGGAACATAAGTTAACCATTGCAGTGATGTATAACCCACCACAGAACTGCAGGAGGCCAAGATAAAAATATGAAGAGAGCAGCAGAGCTATGGTGGACACAATGGCTGAGATGGCAAGAAGAGTTCACTCGAGCAGAGCAAAATTACTGGTTATGAACGACTTCAACCACAGGGAGATCGATTGGGACAATCTGGAGCCACATGGGGGTCCTGAAACATGGAGAGTTAAGATGATGGATGTGGTACTGGAACACCTTATGCACCAACATGTCAGGGACACTACCAGAGAGAGAGGAGAGGACGAACCAGCAAGGCTGGACCTTGTGTTCACCCTGAGCAGCTCAGACATTGAGGACATCACATATGAGAGGCCCCTGGGAGCCAGTGACCATATGGTCCTGAGCTTTGAGTACATAGTAGAATTACAAGTGGAGAGGAACAGGAGCTGAAAGGGAAAAGCCAAACTATAAACGAGGGGACTACACGGGTATGAGGAACTTCCTGCAGGAGGTTCAGTGGGACAGAGACATGGAAGGAAAGTCAGTAAACGAAATGATGGAATATGTAACAACAAAATGCAAGGAAGCAGAGGAAAGGTTTGTTCCCAAGGGCAACAGAAATAATGGGAAGGCCAGAACGAGCCCTTGGTTTACCTGAAGATGCAGGGAGGCAAAGACTAAGTGCGCTAGAAAATGGAAAAAGTACAGAAGGCAAAGGACACAGGAAAATAAAGAGATTAGTCATAGAGCCAGAAACGAGTATGTACAGATAAAGAGGGAGGCCCAGCGACAGTACGAAAATGAAATAGCATCGAAAGTCAAGTCTGACCCGAAACTGCTGTATAGTCACATTAGGAGGAAGACAACAGTCAAAGACCAGGTGATCAGGCTGAGGAAAGAAGGTGGGGAACTCACAAGAAACGATCAAGAGGTATGGGAGGAGCTCAACACGAGATTTAAGGAGGTATATACAGTGGAGGCAGGAAGGACTGTGGGAAGACAGTACAGAGTGGGACACCAACAAGGAAAATACCAAGTGTTGGACGACATACACACAACTGAGAAGAAGGTGAAGAAATTGCTCAGTGACCTTGATACCTCAAAGGCGATGGGACCGGACAACATCTCCCGTGGGTCCTTAGAGAGGGAGCAGAGATGCTGTGTGTGCCACTAACCATAATATTCAACACATCCCTTGAAACTGGGCAGCTACCTGAGGTATGAAAGAAGGCAAATGTAGTTACAATTTTTAAGAAAGGAGACAGAAACGAGGAATTAATCTATAGACCAGTGTCACTTACGTGTATAGTGTGCAAAGTCATGGAGAAGATTATCAGGAGGAGAATGGGGAGCACCTGGAACGGCACAAGATTATAAACGAAAACCAGCACGGATTTATGGAAAGTAAATCCTCTGTCACAAACCTTCTGGAGTTCTATGACAAAGTAACAGAAGTAAGACACAAGAGAGGTGGGTTGATTGCATTTTCTTGTACTACAGGAAGGCCTTCGACACAGTTCCTCACAAGAGATTAGTGCAGAAGTTAGAGGATCAGGCGTGTATAACAGGAAGGGCACTGCAATGGATCAGAGAATACCTAACAGGGAGGCAATAACAGGTCATGGAACACATACCTGGTCAAACACGTCAAGTAGTTAGTGAAAGTGAAACGGTTTGCAACAAGGTTAGTCCCAGAGCTAAGGGGAATGTCCTACAAAGAAAGGTTAAGGGAAATCGGCCTGACAACACTGGAGGACAGGAGGGTTAGGGGAGACATGATTATGACATACAAAATACTGCATGGAATAGACAAGGTAGATAGAGACAGGATATTCCAGAGAGAGGACACAGAAACAAGGGGTCACAATTGGAAGTTAAAGACTCAGATGAGTCAAAGGGATGATAGGAAGTATTTCTTCAGCCATAGAATAGTCAGGAAGTGGAATAGTCTAGCAAGTGATGTAGTGGGGACAGGAACCATACATAGCTTTAAGACGAGGTATGATAAAGCTCATGGAGCGGGGAGAGAGAACCTGTAGCAGTCAGTGAAGAGGCGGGGCCAGGAGCTGAGTCTCGACCCCTGCTGCACACTAACTGCACCTTTCAAGGCGGGTGAAATTGCTGACCTTGAACATGTGCAGAGAACCTTCACCGCACGCATAAGTGCGATAAACCACCTCAACTACTGGGAACGCTTGAAGTTCCTAAACCTGTACTCTCTAGAACGCAGGCGGAGAGATACATTATTATATACACATGGAAAATTCTGGAGGGCTTAGTACCAAACTTGCACACAAAAATCACTCCCTACGAAAGCAAAAGACTCGGCAGGCGATGTAACATCCCCCCAATGAAGAGCAGGGTGCCACTAGCACGTTGAGGGACAACACAATAAGTGTCAGGGGCCCAAGATTGTTCAACTGCCTCCCAGCATACATCAGGGGGATTACCAACAAGCCCCTGGCTGTCTTCAAGCAGGCACTGGACAGGCACCTCAAGTCGGTACCTGATCAGCTGGGCTGTGGTTCGTACGTTGGACTGCGTGCGGCCAGCAGTAACAGCCTGGTTGATCAGGCTCTGGTCCAACAGGAGGCCTGGTCACAGACCGGGCCGCGGGGGCGTTGACCCCTGGAATTCTCTCCAGGTAGACTCCAGGTAGATAATACAAATTCACCATTTGAGAGCATAGGAGAGTGGGCGGGGCTAATATGGCCTGAGAACAAATCAGAAGCCTTCTCTGCCCCTCTCGGATAAGAAGTGCTGACAGGCCATAAATTACGATGTAGCAGCCAACACACACCAGCCAACAAATTGTTCTTTTCTTACGCTAATATCAATAATAATGTTTATTTACTTACTACAATTGATCTATTATGACATAAGGCGACATATTAATAGCATAGAAACAGAAAAAAACACCAGAATATATATTATGTGGCATAATATGACGGTCTATCGGCTGGTAGTGGGAGGGTAAAATCGCCCTTAAGGATTAATTCTTCTCATTCTCACATCCTGGTTTGAGAAAAACGGATCTAGCGATGGTAAACTGTAGTAGACACTCGTATATGATGAAAACAGTGGAAAAAACAAGTATTTTTTCGGGATTTTTTTTTTTTCTGACTACTCGGGGTGCCGCGCAGTAAATGATTAATAATGAAAGAATTGACGTGATTGTCACAATAAGCATAGAAGAATGACTGCTTTACAAGATAGCGTGTTCCTTTTTGAAGTATCCCAAATATTTTCAGATTTGTGTGGAGATAAAAGTCCGATACTTTGCTAAATGTCAAGCAACCTACAAACTGTATTTTTTTTAGAATGAATATAAGCTTTTATTACAGAATTGGTACACGCTACACGATAGACTTAGAAGTGTTCTATCAGCAGGAAGTGTCAAAACAACTTTCCCAACTACCACTTCGGACTACATCTCTCCTAAGTGGAACTTTTAGGAATTTTCAGTATATCTTGCGTGGTTCATTTGTTTTTTGGCCGATTTTATTGAAACGTCGTCACAACTTCTTTTATATAAGCTTCTAATAGTACACCAAAAATGAGCGCAATTGGTAAACAAATAAAAAAGTCGAGTCATTTCGTGCAGGGGCCACTAAGAGCTGAGTCTCGCCCCCTGCAACCACAATTAGGTGAGTACACACACACACACACACACACATGCCAGGAGCTGAGTCTCGACCGCTGCAACCCCAATTAGGTGAGTACACAAGCGTGTATAACAGGAAGGGCACTGGAATGGATCAGGGAATTCCTCACAGGGAGACAACAACGGGTCATGGTGCAAGATGAAGTATCACAGTGGGCGCCTGTGACGAGCGGTGTACCGCAGGGGTCAGTCCTAGGACCAGTGCTATTCTTGGTATATGTGAATGACATGACGAACGGGATAGACTCAGAAGT
The DNA here is from genome assembly GCA_009830355.1 of Cherax destructor. Taxonomy (NCBI): domain Eukaryota; kingdom Metazoa; phylum Arthropoda; class Malacostraca; order Decapoda; family Parastacidae; genus Cherax; species Cherax destructor. The sequence goes on from WNWK01031629.1 coordinate 8,089, forward strand.
GTCTCTTTTCGCAGATGATGTGAAATTAATGAGGAGAATTAATCGGATGAAGACCAAGCAGGACTTCAAATTGACCTGGACAAGCTTGACATCTGGTCTAGTAACTGGCTTCTCGAATTTAATCCCACCAAATGCAAAGTCATGAAGATCGGAGAAGGGCAAAGAAGACCGATGACAGAGTACAGGCTAGGTGGACAAAGACTACAAACCTTGTTAAAGGAGAAAGACCTTGGGGTGAGTATAACCCCAAGCACGTCTCCGGAAACACACATCAACCAGATATGGGCGACTGGCAAACCTAAGATTAGCGTTCCGTTACCTTAACAAAGAATCGTTCAAGACACTGTACACTGTGTACGTCAGGCCCATACTAGAGTATGCAGCACCAGTCTGGAACCCACACCTGGTCAAGCACGTCAAGAAATTAGAGAAAGTGCAAAGGTTTGAGACAAGGCTAGTGCCACAACTCAGGGGACTGTCCTATGAAGAAAGGTTGAGAGAAATAGGACTAACAACACTGTAGGACAGAAGGGTTAGAGGAGACATGATAACGACATACAAAATACTGTGGGTAATCGACAAGGTAGATAGTGACATGATGTTCCAGAGAGGGAACACAGAAACAAGGGGACACAACTGGAAGCTGAAGACTCAGATGGGTCAAAAAGATGTTAGGAAGCATTTCTTCAGCCATAGAGTAGTCAGGAAGTGGAATAGTCTAACGAACGATATAGTGAATGCGGGAACCATACATAGTTTTAAGACAAGATATGATAAAGCTCATGTAGCAGGGAGAGCAGAGACCCAGTAGAGGACAGCGAAGAGGCGGGGCCAGGAGCTGATTCTCGACCCCTGCAACCACAATTAGGTGAGTACAATTAGGTGAGTACACACACACACACTCAAGTCTGACCCGAAACTGCTGTATAGCCACATTAGGAGAAATACAACAGTCAAAGACCAGGTGATCAGGCTGAGGAAAGAAGGTGGGGACTCACAAGAAACGATCAAGAGGTTTGTGAGGAGCTCAACACGAGATTTAAGGAAGTATTTACAGTGGAGACAGGAAGGACTCTGGGAAGACAGAACAGAGGGGGACACCAACAAGGAATATACCAAGTGTTGGATGACATACACACAACTGAGGAGGAGGTGAAGAAGCTAAGTGACCTTGATACCTCAAAGGCGATGGGACCGGACAACATCTCTCCGTGGGTTCTTAGAGAGGGAGCAGAGACGCTGTGTGTGCCACTAACAACAATATTCAAGACATCCCTGGAAACTGGGCCGCTACCTGAGGTATAGAAGACGGCAAATGTAGTTCCCATTTTTAAGAAAGGAGACAGAAACGAGGCACTAAACTATAGACCAGTGTCACTGACGTGTATTTTATGCAAAGTCATGGAGAAGATTATCAGGAGAGTGGTAGAGCACCTGGAACGGAACAAAATTATAAAGGACAACCAGCACGGATTAACGGAAGGCAAATCCTGTCACAAACTTTCTGGAGTTTTACGAAAAGGTAACAGAAGTAAGACACGAAGGAGAGGGGTGGGTTGACTGCATTTTCTTGGACTGCAAAAAGACCTTCGACACAGTTCCCCAAAGGAGATTAGTGCAGAAGCTACAGGATCAGGCACATATAACAGGAAGGATCAGAGAATACCTGACAGGGAGGCAACACCCAGTCAAGGTACGAGATGAGGTACCACAATGGGCCCCTGTGACGAGCGGGATTCCACAGGGGTCAGTCCTAGGACCAGTGCTGTTCTTGGTATATGTGAATGACATGACTGCAGGGATAGAAGCAGAAGCATCCCTGTTTGCAGACAATGTGAAGTTAATGAGAAGAATCAAATCAGATGAGGATCAGGCAGGGATACAAAGCGACCTGTACAGGCTAGACACCTGGTTCACCAATTGGTATGATTAAACCGCCAATGAAAGTCAGAAGATCGAGTAGGCAAGACACAGACAGAGTATAAGCTAGGTGGCCAAAGACTGCAAACTTCACTCAAGGAAAAGATCTTGAGAGTATAACACCGAGCACGTCTCCGGAAGCGCACATCAACCAGATAACTGCTGCAGCATATGGGCGCTTGGCAAACCTAGAATAGCGTTCCGATACCTCAGTAAGGAATCGTTCAAGACACTGTACACCGTGTACGTCAGGCCCATACTAGAGTATGTAGCACCAGATTTTAACCCACACCCTGGTCAGGCACATCAAGAAATTAGAGAAAGTGCAAAGATTTGCGACAAGGCTAGTTCCAGAGCTAAGGAAAATGTCCTACGAAGAAAGGTTAAGGAAAATCGGTCTGACGACACTGGAGTCCAGGAGGGTTAGGGGAGACATGATAACATACAAAATACTGCGAGGAATAGATAATATGGACAGAGACAGGATGTTCTAGAAATGGGACACAGACACAATAGGTCACAATTGGAAGTTGAAAACTCAGATGAGTCAAAGGAATGTTAGGAAGCATTTCTTCAGTCACAGAGTTGTCAGGAAGTGAAATAGTTTGGCAAGTGAGGTAGTGGAGGCAGGAACCATACATAGCTTTAAGACGAGGTATGATAAAGCTCATGGAGCGGGGAGAGAGAGAACCTTGTAGCAGTCAGTGAAGAGGCGGGGCCAGGAGCTGAGTCTCGACCCCTGCAACCACAAATAGGTGAGTGAGTACAAATAGGTGAGTACACAGAGGAGACAGAAGGGTCTCCGAAAAGACGGAAAGATGGAGTACACCATCAAGTGATGGACACAGTACATACAACTGAGGAAGAAGTGAAGAGGCTGCTAAGCGAGCTAGATACCTCAAAGGCGATGGGGCCGGATAACATCTCTCAATGGGTCCTGAAAGAAAGAGCAGAGGTGTTGTGTGCCACTAACAGACAGCAAACGTTGTCCCAATTTAAAAAAAAAGGAGACAGACACGGAGCATTGTATAACAGACCAGTGTCACTGACGTGTATTGTATTCAGAGTCATGGAGAAGATTATCAGCAGAAGAGTTGTCGAGCACTTAGAAAGGAATGAGCTCATCAACGACAATCAGCACGGTTTCAGGGATTGAAAAATCCTGTGTCACAAACCGTCTGGAGTTATATGACAGGGTGACAGCAGTAAGACAAGAGAGGGATGGGTAGATTGCGTTTTCTTGGACTGTAAGAAGGCTTTTGAAACAGTTCCACACAAGAGATTAGTGTATAAGCTAGAGGACCAGGCAGATATAACAGGGAAGGCACTGTAATGGATATGATACCTTTCGGGAAGACATCAGCAAGTCATTGTACGTGACGAAGTGTCAGAGTGGGCGCCTGTGACGACTGGGGTTCCACAGGGGTCAGTCCTAGGACCGGTGCTGTTTCTGGTATTTGTGAACGACATGACGGAATAGACTCAGAAGTGTCCCTGTTTGCAGATAACGTGAAGTTGATGAGAATTCAATCGGACGAGGACCATGAAGAACTACAAAGGGATATGGAGAGACTGCAAGCCTGGTCCTGAAACTGGCTCCTGAAGTTCAACCCCATCAAGTGCAAAGTTATGAAGATTGGGGAGGGGTAAAGAAGACTGCAGACAGAATACAGTCTAGGGGGCTTGAGACTACAAACCTCACTCAAGAAAAAGGATCTTGGGGTGAGTATAATACCGGGCACATCTGAGGCGCACATCAACCAAATAACTGCTGCAGCATATGGGCGCCTAGCAAAATTAAGAACAACATTCCAACATCTCAATTAGGAATCGTTCAGGACCCTGTACACTGTGTATATCAGGCCTAAATTGGAGTATGCAGCACCAGTTTGGAACCAACACCTAGCCAAGCGTGCAAGGAAATTAGAGTAAGTGCAAAGGTTTGCAACAAGACTAGTCCCGGAGCTAAGGGGCATGTCCTACGAGGAGAGGTTAAAGGAAATCAACCTGACGACACTGGAGGACAGTAGAGATAGGGGGGATATGATAACGACATTTAAAATACTGAGAGGAATTGACAAGGTGGAGAGAGACAGGATGTTCCAGAGATGGGACACAACAACAAGGAATTGCAATTAGAAGTTGAAGACTCAGATGTTTCACAAGGATGTTAGGAAATATTTCTTCCATCATAGAGTTGTCTGAAAGTGGAATAGTCTGGGAAGTGATGTACTGGAGGCAGGATCCATACATGGCTTTAACAAGAGGTATTATAAAGCTCATGGAGCAGGAAGAGTTACCTAGTAGCGACCAGTGAAGAGACGGGGCCAGGAGCTGTGACTCGTCCCCTGCAACCACAACTAGGTGAGTACACACACACACACACACATGGTTGGCAGGACGTCATTTTCTTATACTCCAGGAATACATTTGTTTCAGTACTACGCCAGAGATTAGTAAATAAAAGAATAAGCAAGTATAAGAGGCAGAGTGTTTCAGTAGGTGAAGCAGTACGAGAATGAGTGAAGGCAGAGTGACAGTAAGTGGTGACACTTCAAAATGAGTGAAGGCAGAGTGACAGTAAGTGGTGACACTTCAAAATGAGTGAAGGCAGAGTGACAGTAAGTGATGACACTTCAGAATGAGTGAAGGCAGAGTGACAGTAAGTGATGACACTTCAAAATGAGTGAAGGCAGAGTGACAGTAAGTGATGACACTTCAAAATGAGTGAAGGCAGAGTGACAGTAAGTGGTGACACTTCAGAATGAGTGAAGGCAGAGTGACAGTAAGTGATGACACTTCAAAATGAGTGAAGGCAGAGTGACAGTAAGTGATGACACTTCAAAATGAGTGAAGGCAGAGTGACAGTAAGTGGTGACACTTCAAAATGAGTGAAGGCAGAGTGACAGTAAGTGGTGACACTTCAAAATGAGTGAAGGCAGAGTGACAGTAAGTGATGACACTTCAGAATGAGTGAAGGCAGAGTGACAGTAAGTGATGACACTTCAAAATGAGTGAAGGCAGAGTGACAGTAAGTGATGACACTTCAAAATGAGTGAAGGCAGAGTGACAGTAAGTGATGACACTTCAAAATGAGTGAAGGCAGAGTGACAGTAAGTGATGACACTTCAGAATGAGTGAAGGCAGAGTGACAGTAAGTGATGACACTTCAAAATGAGTGAAGGCAGAGTGACAGTAAGTGTGACACTTCAAAAATGAGTTAAGAGACAGAGTGACAGTAAGTGAGTGACACTTCAAAATGAGTGAAGGCAGAGTGACAGTAAGTGATGACACTTCAAAATGAGTGAAGGCAGAGTAACAGTAAGTGATGACACTTCAAAATGAGTGAAGGCAGAGTAACAGTAAGTAATGACACTTCAGAATGAGTGTAGGCAGAGTGACAGTAAGTGATGACACTTCAAAATGAGTGAAGGCAGAGTGACAGTAAGTGATGACACTTCAAAATGAGTGAAGGCAGAGTAACAGTAAGTGATGACACTTCAAAATGAGTGAAGGCAGAGTGACAGTAAGTGATGACACTTCAAAATGAGTGAAGGCAGAGTGACAGTAAGTAATGACACTTCAAAATGAGTGTAGGCAGAGTGACAGTAAGTAATGACACTTCAGAATGAGTGTAGGCAGAGTGACAGTAAGTGATGACACTTCAAAATGAGTGAAGGCAGAGTGACAGTAAGTGATGACACTTCAAAATGAGTGAAGGCAGAGTAACAGTAAGTGATGACACTTCAAAATGAGTGAAGGCAGAGTAACAGTAAGTGATGACACTTCAAAATGAGTGAAGGCAGAGTGACAGTAAGTGGTGACACTTCAAAATGAGTGAAGGCAGAGTGACAGTAAGTGATGACACTTCAAAATGAGTGAAGGCAGAGTGACAGTAAGTGATGACACTTCAAAATGAGTGAAGGCAGAGTGACAGTAAGTGGTGACACTTCAAAATGAGTTAAGGCAGAGTGACAGTAAGTGATGACACTTCAAAATGAGTTAAGGCAGAGTGACAGTAAGTAATGACACTTCAGAATGAGTGTAGGCAGAGTAACAGTAAGTGATGACACTTCAAAATGAGTGAAGGCAGAGTGACAGTAAGTGATGACACTTCAAAATGAGTGAAGGCAGAGTGACAGTAAGTGATGACACTTCAAAATGAGTGAAGGCAGAGTGACAGTAAGTGATGACACTTCAAAATGAGTGAAGGCAGAGTAACAGTAAGTGATGACACTTCAAAATGAGTGAAGGCAGAGTAACAGTAAGTGATGACACTTCAAAATGAGTGAAGGCAGAGTGACAGTAAGTGGTGAAACTTCAAAATGAGTGAAGGCAGAGTGACAGTAAGTGATGACACTTCAAAATGAGTGAAGGCAGAGTGACAGTAAGTGGTGACACTTCAAAATGAGTGAAGGCAGAGTGAAAGTAAGTGATGACACTTCAGAATGAGTGAAGGCAGAGTAACAGTAAGTGATGACACATTAGAATGAGAGTAATAAGTGGGCTTCTAAAAGGATCAGTGTTAGGACCACTACTGTTACTAATATTCTTGAATGACCTACGAGGGAGGACTGAGTCCTATATGTTAGTGTTCAGTGATGATATAAAACTGAAAATAATAATTACACTAACAGTAGAGGGGAGTGATAAACTAAAGGGTGACCTTAACACACTACAAATGTTGATCCTTAAGGTCAACACAAACAAATAATATGAAATGTATATTAGAGGCGGAGATAACAGACCAGATATATATTACAAGATGGCGGATGAAAACAACAACAATCAGAGAGTAAACAAAAACTTGTGGTGAATATTACACTAAACTTATCAGTACATATAGTGTACACCAACGTCATATACAGTATTAACAAACATCTGAATAACAGTCTGGAACTTTAATAAAAGAATCCTTTAGAACCTTAATATGAATTAGGTAGAGGTAAACATTGACTATGAGATCCCAGTATGATGCCCACACTTGAACACTTGGACAAGTATGAGATCCCAGTATGATGCCAACACTTGAACACTTGGACAAGTATGAGATCCCAGTATGATGCCAACACTTGAACACTTAAACAAGTATGAGATCCCACTATGATGCCAACACTTGAACACTTAAACAAGTATGAGATCCCACTATGATGCCAACACTTGAACACTTGGACAAGTATGAGATCCCAGTATAATGCCAACACTTGAACACTTAAACAAGTATGAGATCCCACTATGATGCCAACACTTGAACACTTAAACAAGTATGAGATCCCAGTATGATGCCCACACTTGAACACTTGGACAAGTATGATATCCCAGTATGATGCCCACACTTGAACAAGTATGATATCCCAGTATGATTCCCACACTTGAACAAGTATGATATCCCAGTATGATGCCCACACTTGAACAAGTATGATATCCCAGTATGATGCCCACACTTGAACAAGTATGATATCCCAGTATGATGCCCACACTTGAACAAGTATGATATCCCAGTATGATGCCCACACTTGAACAAGTATGATATCCCAGTATGATGCCCACACTTTAACAAGTATGATATCCCAGTATGATGCCCACACTTGAACAAGTATGATATCCCAGTATGATACCCACACTTGAACAAGTATGAGATCCAAGTATGATGCTCACACTTGAACACTTGGACAAGTATGATACCCCAGTATGATGCCAACACTTGAACAAGTATGAGATCCAAGTATGATGCTCACACTTGAACACTTGGACAAGTATGATATCCCAGTATGATGCCAACACTTGAACAAGTATGAGATCCAAGTATGATGCCCACACTTGAACACTTGAACAAGTATGAGATCCCAGTATGATGCCCACACTTGGACAAGTATGAGATCCCACTATGATGCCAACACTTGAACACTTAAACAAAGCGAGTGACGAAAGTCAAAAGGTCAAGAGTTAAAGAGGTTTGTTAACAAGCAAAATGTGGGGTAGCATGCAGCGAGAGTGATGAAGTTAACAAGAAAACGAAGAAAACAAAGAACAAAAACAAAAATATATAACCAGGGAAGGTGGCAGGCAGTAGGCCTCCAGGAAGTGGTGACGTCATAGCAGGTTGGGTGTCATTATAAATAAATGTAACGTACCAAAAGTGAAGAGTAATTTACAAAAGTGAAAAGTGAAAATACTTGAGGAACGTGTGGTGTATGAGTATAAATGGATATACTTTATCATGGGTGAAGGATTTCGAAGAAAGTCTTAGAGGTCAATGCAGTACGACAACAAGGAGGCAGAAGCAGCAACTTGTCCACCACCACTGCCAGCCGCAAGTACACTCACCTAGTGTGGTTGCATGTTGTGTCAGAAGTACTGGTCTCTGACACTGGTAGCTAAGGGTCACTCACTCCTGCCAGCTATTACCTGAACTAGAGTAAAAACAACATTGATAAGGTGGAGATAGGATTGATGAATGTGTGGGAAACTAGTGAGGGACATCAAACACACACACACACACACACACACACACACGGGTTTAGGCACTGTAGAGCTGAGTAGAGTATCATAATTTTTAGATTTACTAGTATTAGTAAATATATGTAAATATAAATATAAGTATTAGTAAATAGAAGTGAGGAGTATTTTCTGGGACACAAACATAGATGCGCTGGTCATACAAACACAGCACAAGGGTTTCACACCTTCTGAAAGCTGATCTGACACATCCTCTCTCCCTCCCTCTTAAACCATATACACACACACATACATACAATAATAATTCAACTGATAGAAATTTTAAGCTCACATAGACAGCGACAAGGAAACCAAGGGATTGGGTACATTGGCAGTACAAACGTGGGTACATAAGGACAGTAGCATACATAACGACTCACGTGGGTACACAGCCCCCCACCACCATACCCATGCCTCTATCACCTCCCCTCACTCATCCCCCTTTCCCTCTTCCCCTCCCAGACCTTTCCGCTCTTCCCTACACTCTCACTCTACCTCTCACTCTACCTCGCACACTCCCTTGCCCCCTGACTCACTCTCCCCATCCCTCCCCCCCTTACACTCTCTCCCCCTCTCTTACACTCTCACTCTCACACTCACACACTCTCACATTCAATCTCTCCTCTCACACACTCTCACTTAACTCTCTCACACACTCACCTATCTCCACCTATCTCCCTACTCTCTCCCTACTCTCTCCCCACCTCTCTCTCTCTCTCCTATCTCTCTGTCTCCCCATCTCTCTCCCTCTCCCCAGCTCTCCTCTCTCTCCTCTCCCATCCCTCTCTCTCCCCAGCCTCCCTCCTCCCCATCTCTCCCTCTCTCTTCTCTATCTCCTTCTCTTCACCCTCTCTCTCCCTCTTCTTTCCCATCCTCTCTCTCTCTCTCTCTCTCTCTCTCCTCCCCTCTCTCTCTCTCTCCCACCTCTGAATATCTCTCCTCCACCCTTCCCTCCCCCTTCTCCCTCTAGTCCCCAAATCCTCTCTCTCTCCTCTCTCTCTCTCTCTCCTCTCCCTCTCTCTCCCCCCTCTTCCCTCTCTTCTTATCTCTTTCTCTCTCCTCTCTCTCTCTCTCTCCCCACTCTCATTCTCTCCTCCACCCTTCCCTCCCCTTCTCCCTCTAGTCCCCAAATCCTCTCTCTCTCTCTCTCCCTCCCCATCTCCTCCCACTCTCTCTCTCTTACCCTTCCTCCTCCCTCTCTAGTCCCCAAATCCTCTCTCTCTCTCTCCATCTCTATCTCTTTCCCTTCTCTCTCTAGTCCCAAACCTCCTCTCTCTCTTTCTACTCTCCCTTTCTTCCCACTACCCCAAAAAAATGGTGGTAGGGACTCACAGGACCCAGGGACCAGAGGAGAATGGCTCTGGTAAGGAAGAATGGATGGAAGAGCAGTGCAAAAGGATGGAACAAGAGTGGGAAAGAAAACTAGGAGAGCTTTCTGCAAAAATGGAGAGAGAGCTTTCTGTGAAACTGGAAAAGAGGTTGGAGGAGGAGAAGAAGAATTGGGAGTCGCAAGCTGAAGATGCAGTAGCCAGGATAAGGGGCTTAGAAGATGAGGTAAACAGGCTGAAGCAGGTTACAGGGGTATTGACCAGTAAAGACACAGCATCAAGGGGGCCCATCGGGAAGGAAGGAGATATAACTTACGCTATGGCCGTATCTGTCTACCAAGCAGGGCCAAGGAGCGAAAGGGGTGAGCAGCTGAGAGCAGGTGGAGAGGGGAATAGGGCAAATGCAGAGGAACGATCATGCCACCAAGAGCGACAGGAAAAAAAAGAAGGGAGAAACAGGAACCTGAGCTGCAGAGGGAAAGGCAATGGGCAGTGTTTATTCATGGGCTGAAGGAGAGAGAGGGAAGGACACACACTGAAAGACGGCAAGCAGAAAGAAAGGAGATTGAGAGCATACTCAAAGAAATAGGTGAAGAAGACATGTCCGAGATTGTAAATTTTCAGAGAATATGGGGGTACTCGAAGGGAAGAAAATGACTGCTCAGGCTGATTCTCAGGGCAGAAAAAACCGAGAGGGACAGAATCCTCCAGGAGAAACCGCGATTGAAGGAAACGGAAGAATACAGAAGGGTGTTCCTAGACCGGGACAGAACAAAAACAGAATGACAACAGCTGAGGAAGAGGGCCAAAGGCGAAAGGAGCAAGGAGGAGAATCAAGGACAGAATCAGTAGAGGACAACCAGAGCAGGGTGGAGCAACAAGAACACGCACACACAGAACCATCCCAAACACCCAACAACCAAGCACACTATCCCTACACAAACTACAACCCACACTCACAGCCCCCACCCAACACTCCACTATAGAATCCCACAGTACACCGCCAGGTCCCCCACCCTCACAGACCCCCAAAACACAGTATTAGAGAGGAAACTGAAGGTATGGTACACCAATGCTGATGGAATAACAAATAAGTGGGAGGAGTGGCACGAAAGAGTCAAAGAGGCATCACCGGACATAATAGCTCTCACAGAAACCAAGCTCACAGGTATGATAACAGATGCCATCTTTCCAATGGGATACCAGATCCTAAGGAAAGACAGAGGGAACAGAGGGGGTGGAGGAGTGTCATTGCCGATCAAAAACCGATGGGATTTTGACGAGCTGGAGAGAGGAGACAGAGGAGAAGCTGGGGATTACATAGTAGGGATGCTACAGTCTGGAGGTCCCAAGGTGGTAATTGCAGTGATGTATAACCCACCACAGAACAGCAGGAGGCCAAGGCAAGAGTATGATGAGAGTAACAGAGCGATGATTGACACACTGACAGAAGTGGCCAGAAGAGCACGTGCGAGCAGGGCGAAGCTACTGATCATGGGTGACTTCAACCATAAGGAAATTGATTGGGAGAACTTAGAGCAACATGGGGGCCAAGAAACGTGGAGGGCTAAGATGCTGGAGGTGGTACTGGAAAATCTTATGTACCAACACGTAAGGGACACTACCAGAGAGAGAGGAGAGGACGAACCAGCGAGACTGGACCTAGTATTCAGCCTGAGTAGTGCAGATATTGAGGACATCATACATGAAAGCCCCCTTGGGGCCAGTGATCATATGGTTCTAAGTTTCGAATACATAGTAGAGTTACAAGTGGAGAGGGAAGTAGGAAGGGCTGCACGAATGAAGCCAAACTACAAGAAAGGTGACTATGTGGGCATGAGGAACTTCCTGCACGGAGTTCAGTGGGACAGAGAGATGGCAGGGAAGTCAGTAGACGAGATGATGGAATATATGACAACAATTTGCAAGGAAGCTGAGGAGAGGTTTATACCCAAGGGTAACAGGAGAAGCAAAAAAGACAGGATGAGCACATGGTTCACCCAAAGGTGCAGGGAAGCCAAAACCAAGTGTGCAAGAGAATGGAAGAGGTACAGAAGGCAAAGAACCCTGGAGAATAAGGAGAGCAGTCGTAAAGCCAGAAATGAATATGCACAGATCAGAAGGGAGGCCCAAAGACAGTACGAGAATGACATAGCAGCGAAAGCCAAATCTGACCCAAAGCTGCTGTACAGCCACATCACGAGGAGAACAGTCAAGGACTGAGGAAGGTAGGAGGGGAGGTCACAAGAAATGACCGTGAAGTGTGTGAGGAGCTCAACATGAGATTCAAACAGGTGTTCACAGAGGAGATAGAAGGGCCTCCAGAAAGGAGAAGAGGTAGGGTACACCATCAAGTGCTGGACACAATACTCACAACTGAGGAGAAAGTGAAGAGGCTACTAAGCGAGCTAGATACCTCAAAGGCGATGGGGCCGGATAACATCTCTCCATGAGTCCTGAGAGAGGGAGCAGAGGAGCTATGTGTACCCCTAACAACGATCTTCAACACATCTATCGAAACAGGGCAACTACCTGAGGTATGGAAGACAGCAAATGTAGTTCCAATTTTAAAAAAAAGGAGACAGGAACGTAGCACTAAACTACAGACCAGTGTCACTGACATGTATAGTATGCAAGGTCATGGAGAAGATAGTCAGAAGAAGAGTGGTTGAGCACCTAGAAAGGAATGAGCTTATCAACGACGGCCAACACGGTTTCAGGGACGGGAAATCCTGTGTCACAAACCTACTGGAGTTTTATGACAGGGTGACAGCAATAAGACAAGAGAGAAAGGGGTGGGTAGACTACATATTCTTGGATTGTAAGAAGGCGTTTGACACAGTTCTACACAAGAGATTAGTGCAGAAGCTAGAGGACCAGGCAGGGGTAACAGGGTAGGCACTACAATGGATCAAGGAATACCTGTCAGGAAGACAGCAGCGAGTCATGGTAAGTGGCGAGGTGTCAGAGTGGGCGCCGGTGATGAACGGGGTTCCACAGGGGTCAGTCCTGGGACCAGTGCTGTTTCTGGTATTTGTGAACTACATGACGGAAGGAATAGACTCCGAAGTGTCCCTGTTTGCAGATGTGAAGTTGATGAGAAGAATTCAATTGGACGAGGACCAGGCAGAACTACAAAGGGATCTGGACAGGCTGCAAGCCTGGTCCAGCAATTGGCTCCTGGAGTTCAACCCCACCAAGTGCAAAGTAATAATAATAATAATAATATATTTATTTACTACAAGTACATGTACATGGTATACAGGCCTAGCTGACATCAGTGACATACTACTATATAGAAAGTCCCTTGTTATGCTGAGCATTTCGGGCAGATTAGGTCAGTGTCCTAGGATGCGACCCACACCAGTCGACTAACACCCAGATACCCATTTTACTGATGGGGAACATAGACAACAGGTGTAAAGAAACACGCCCAATGTTTCTGCCCTGGCTGGGCAGAGGCAAAGAAGACCGCAGACGGAGTACAGTCTAGGGGGCCAGAGACTGCAAATCTCAATCAAGGAAAAAGATCTTGGGGTGAGTATAACACCAGGAACATCTCCTGAGGCGCACATCAACCAAATAACTGTTGCAGCATATGGGCGCCTAGCAAACCTAAGAACAGCATTTCGACATCTTAATAAAGAATCGTTCAGGACCCTGTATACTGTCTACGTTAGGCCCATACTGGAGTATGCAGCACCAGTTTGGAACCCACACCTAGCCAAGCACATGAAGAAGCTCGAGAAAGTGCAAAGGTTTGCAACAAGACTAGTCCCGGAGCTAAGGGGTATGTCCTACGAGGAGAGGTTAAGGGAAATCGACCTGACGACACTGGAGGACTGGAGAGATAGGGGGGACATGATAACATATAAGATACTGAGAAGAATTGACAAAGTGGACAGAGACAGAATGTTCCAGAGATGGGACACAGCAACAAGGGGACACAGTTGGAAGTTGAAGACTCAGATAAATCACAGAGATGTTAGGAAGTATTTCTTCAGTCACAGAGTGGTCGAGAAGTGGAATAGTTTAAGAAGCAATGTAGTGGAGGCAGGCTCCATACATAGCTTTAAGCAGAGGTATGATGAAGCTCATGGCGCAGGGAGAGTGACCCAGTAGCGGCCAGTGAAGAGGCGGGGCCAGGAGCTGTGACTCGACCCCTGCAACCACAACTAGGTGAGCACAAGTATGATGCCCACACTTGAACAATTATGAGATCCCAGTATGATGCCCACACTTGAACACTTAAACAAGTATGATATCCCAGTATGATTCCCACACTTGAACACTTAAACAAATATGATATCCCAGTATGATTCCCACACTTGAACACTTAAACAAGTATGATATCCCATTATGATACCCACACTTGAACACTTGAACAAGTATGAGATCCCAGTATGATGCCCACACTTGAACACTTAAATAAGTATGATATCCCAGTATGATGCCCACACTTGAACACTTGAACAAGTATCAGATCCCAGTATGATGCCCACACTTGAACACTTAAATAAGTATGATATCCCAGTATGATGCCCACACTTGAACACTTGAACAATACTGAAGAATCTTGAAAAAATCAAAATGATTGTTACAAGATACGACGTAAAACTGAGAGGAACTTACTATGAGGAGAAGTCACAGAAACTGAACCTGACGAACTTAGCGGAGACTGAACCTGACGAACTTAGCGGAGACTGAACCTGACGAACTTAGCGGAGAGAAGAA
>WNWK01031630.1:0-22568 GCA_009830355.1 Cherax destructor
AAGTCTGGGGTGTTCAGTGGAACCCTGTCTTCAAGTCTGGGGTGTTCAGTGGTACCCTGTCCTCAAGTCTGGGGTGTTCAGTGGAACCCTGTCCTCAAGTCTGGGGTGTTCAGTGGTACCCTGTCTTCAAGTCTGGGGTGTTCAGTGGAACCCTGTCCTCAAGTCTAGGGTGTTCAGTGGTACCCTGTCTTCAAGTCTGGGGTGTTCAGTGGTACCCTGTCTTCAAGTCTGGGGTATTCAGTGGAACCCTGTCCTCAAGTCTGGGATGTTCAGTGGAACCCTGTCTTCAAGTCTGGGGTGTTCAGTGGTACCCTGTCCTCAACTCTGGGGTGTTCAGTGGTACCCTGTCCTCAACTATGGGGTGTTCAGTGGTACCCTGTCCTCAAGTCTGGGGTGTTCAGTGGTACCCTGTCCTCAAGTCTGGGGTGTTCAGTGGTACCCTGTTTTCAAGTTTGGGGTGTTCAGTGGAACCCTGTCTTCAAGTCTGGGGTGTTCAGTGGAACCCTGTCCTCAAGTCTGGGGTGTTCAGTGGTACCCTGTCCTCAAGTCTGGGGTGTTCAGTGGTACCCTGTCTTCAAGTCTGGGGTGTTCAGTGGTACCCTGTCCTCAAGTCTGGGGTGTTCAGTGGTACCCTGTCCTCAAGTCTGGGGTGTTCAGTGGTACCCTGTCCTCAAGTCTGGGGTGTTCAGTGGTACCCTGTCTTCAAGTCTGGGGTGTTCAGTGGTACCCTGTCCTCAAGTCTTGGGTGTTCAGTGGTACCCTGTCCTCAAGTCTGGGGTGTTCAGTGGTACCCTGTCTTCAAGTGCGTGGTGTTCTCTGTCGGTCTCGGAACACCAGATACGATCAATGTTCTGTACTGCATCTGGAGCGATAAACCTTTGTGGGCCATTCAGCGCAGGGAAGACTGGAGGCTGGATTCCCTACACACACACACACGCGCACACACACACACACACACACACACACACACACACACACACACACACACACACACACACACACACACACACACACACACACAACACACACACTGACACACACACACAAACACACACACTGACACACACACACAAACACACACACTGACACACACACACACGACATATAAAATACTGAGAAGAATTGACAAGGTTGACAGAGACAGAATGTTCCAGAGATGGGACACAGCAACAAGGGGACACAGTTGGAAGTTGAAGACTCAGATGAATCACAGGGATGTTAGGAAGTATTTCTTCAGTCACAGAGTGGTCAGGAAGTGGAATAGCTTGGGAAGCGATGTAGTGGAGGCAGGATCCATACATAGCTTTAAGAAGAGGCATGCTAAAGCTCATGGCGCAGGGAGAGTGACCCAGTAGCGGCCAGTGAAGAGGCGGGGCCAGGAGCTATTACTCGACCCCTGCAACCACAACTAGGTGAGGACAGCTAGGTTAGTACACACACACATTGACACACACACACACACACACACACACACACACACACACACACACACACACACACACACAATTAAATCAGTCGAGGATCAGGCAGGACTACAAAGAGACCTGGACAGGCTACAAGCCTGGTCCAGTAACTGGCTCCTTGAATTTAACCCTGCCAAATGTAAAGTCATGAAGATCGGGGAAGGGCAAAGAAGACCGCAGACAGAGTATAGTCTAGGTGGCCAAAGACTGCAAAATTCACTCAAGGAAAAAGATCTTGGGGGTGAGTATAATACCGAGCACATCTCCTGAGGCACACATCAATCAGATAACTGCTGCAGCATACGGGTGGCTGGCAAACCTAAGAATAGCGTTCCAATACCTCACTAAGGAATCGTTCAAGACTCTGTACACCATATACGTCAGGCCCATACTGGAGTATGGAGCACCAGTTTGGAACCCACACCTGGTCAAGCACGTCAGGAAATTAGAGAAAGTGCAGAGGTTTGCAACAAGACTAGTCCCAGAGCTAAGGGGACTGTCCTACGAAGAAAGGTTAAGGGAAATCGGCCTGACGACACTAGAGGACAGGAGGGTTAGGGGAGACATGATAACGACATATAAAATACTGCGAGGAATAGATAAGGTGGACAGAGACAGGATGTTCCAGAGAGGAGACACAGTTGGAAGTTGAAGACTCCTATGAGTCAAAGGGATGTTAGGAAGTATTTCTTCAGTCATAGAGTTGTCAGGAAGTGGAATAGCCTAGAAAGTGACGTAGTGGAGGCAGGAACCATACATAGTTTTAAGACGAGGTTTGATAAAGCTCATGGAGCAGGGAGAGAGAGGACCTAGTAGCAATCAGTGAAGAGGCGGGGCCAGGAGCTATGACTCGACCCCTGCAACCACAAATAGATGAGTACAAATAGGTGAGTACACTGACACACACACACACACACACACAGTAGCGGACAGCGAAGAGGCGGGGCCAGGAGCTGAGTCTCGACCCCTGCAACCACAATTAGGTGAGTACAATTAGGTGAGTACACACACACACACACACACTAACTATATTTACCATTCTTAATATTCTATAGATTTTCTCACCAAGATTATCATTAATTCAACTCAATAAATAGCGCCACTTTTTCGGCTACTATACAGGAAATATTAGATGAGAATAATAAATGATGATAAAGAATGAGAATAGGACATGAGAATGGGCATGAGAAATTATTCCAATTTTCTCTAAATATGGAAAATTCAAGCAGCTATGACATTGTTTTTATAAGGTTTACTCTAAGGAAAATGTTCATGGTGACATTTTAAGGTGATAATATGGCATTTAAATGCTGCCTGCGAGTCTTAACTTCAAGAAAAATGTGGATGAATTGTGGCTTATAAAAGCGAGTTTTAAACGGTGGTAAAAATGATTTGAAACGTCAGATGCAAGAGTGGTGTGTCTTGTGGGATTGTGTGTTGTGGAATTGTATATTGTGGGATTATGTGTTGTGGGAATGTGTGTTGTGGAATTGTGTCTTGTGATATTGTGTCTTGTGGTATTGTGTCTTGCAGTATTGTGTGTTGTGGGATTGTGTCTTGTGATATTGTGTCTTGCAGTATTGTGTGTTGTAGAATTGTGTGTTGTGGGGTTGTGTGTTGTGGAATTGTGTGTTGTGGGATTGTATATTGTGGGATTATGTGTTGTGGGATTGTGTGTTGTGGAATTGTGTCTTGTGATATTGTGTCTTGTGGTATTGTGGCTTGCAGTATTGTGTGTTGTGGGATTGTGTTGTGGGGTTGTGTTGTGGGATTGTGTTGTGGGATTGTGTCTTGTGATATTGTGTCTTGCAGTATTGTGTGTTGTAGAATTGTGTGTTGTGGAATTGTGTGTTGTGGGATTGTGTCTTGTGGGATTGTGTCTTGTGGGATTGTTTGTTGTGGGATTGTTTGTTGTGGAATTGTGTCTTGTGGGATTGTTTGTTGTGGAATTGTGTCTTGTGGGATTGTGTGTTGTGGGACTGTCTTGTGGGATTGTGTGTTGTGGGATTGTGTGTTGTGGGATTGTGTGTTGTGGAATTGTGTCTTGAGATATTGTGTCTTGCCGTATTGTGTGTTGTGGGATTGTGTCCTGTGGGATTGTGTGTTGTGGGATTGTGTTGTGGGATTGTGTCTTGTGGTATTGTGCCTTGTGGTATTGTGTCTTGTGGGATTGTGTCTTGTGGGATTGTGTCTTGTGGTATTGTGTCTTGTGATATTGTGTCTTGTGGGATTGTGTCCTGTGGGATTGTGTCTTGTGGTATTGTGTCGTGTGGTATTGTGTCTTGTGGGATTGTGTCTTGTGATATTGTGTCTTGTGGTATTGTGTCTTGTGGAATTGTGTCTTGTGGGATTGTGTCTTGTGGTATTGTGTCTTGTGGTATTGTGCCTTGTGGTATTGTGTCTTGTGGGTTTGTGTGTTGTGAGACTGTGTATTGTGGGACCGTGTTTCGTGAAATTGTGTCCTGTGGGATTGTGTCTTGTGGGATTGTCGCTTGTGGTATTGTGTATTGTGGGATTGTATGTTTTGGGACTGTCTTGAGGGATTGTGTTTTGTGTGATTGTGTATTGTGGGACTGTTTCTTGAGGGATTGTGTCTTGCGGGATTGTGTTTTATGGGATTGTGTTTTGCAGTTGTAGTGTGGGAGTTACTTTCTGTCTTTTGGAGTTTTGTATAGGATTTGTAGGTATTTTGTAAAAAAAAATTTGTGTGTATTTTGTTTATTTCTGGTTAATAGATTTATGTTTTGTGAGTTTGTTATAGATTAATGAAGATCATGACATGAGCGAAACATGTCTGAAACAGTGTTTCCATCCAAATTAAGTAGCATCCTGACATGATTGGCGGGATGCATGGTGGGATGATTGATGGGATGATTGGTAGGATGATTGATGGGATGATTGGTGGGATGATTAGTGGGATGATTGGTGGGATGATTGGTTGGATGATTGGTGGGATGATTGGTGGGATGATTGGTGGATGATTGGTGGGATGATTGGTGGGATGATTGGTGGGATGATTGGTGGGATGATTGATGGGATGATTGATGGGATGATTGGTGGGATGATTGATGGGATGATTGATGGGATGATTGGTGGGATGATTGATGGGATGATTGGTGGGATGATTGGTGGGATGATTGGTGGGATGATTGGTGGGATGATTGGTGGGATGATTGGTGGGATGATTGATGGGATGATTGGTGGGATGATTGGTGGGATGATTAATGGGATGATTGGTGGGATAATTGATGGGATGATTGGTGGGATGATTGGTGGGATGATTGGTGGGATGATTGATGGGATGATTGGTGGGATGATTGGTGGGATGATTGGTGAGATGATTGGTGGGATGATTGGTGGGATGATTGATGGGATGATTGGTGGGATGATTGGTTGGATGATTGGTGGGATGATTGGTGGGATGATTGGTGGGATGATTGATGGGATGATTGATGGGATGATTGGTGGGATGATTGATGATATGATTGATGGGATGATTGGTGGGATGATTGATGGGATGATTGGTGGGATGATTGGTGGGATGATTGGTGGGATGATTGGTGGGATAATTGGTGGGATGATTAGTGGGATGATTGGTGGGATGATTGGTGGGATGATTGGTGGGATGATTGGTTGGATGATTGGTGGGATGATTGGTGGGATGATTGATGGGATGATTGGTGGGATGATTGGTGGGATGATTGGTGGAATGATTGGTGGGATGATTGGTGGGATGATTGATGGGATGATTGGTGGGATGATTGGTGGGATGATTGGTGGGATGATTGGTGGGATGATTGGTGGGATGATTGGTGGGATGATTGGTGGGATGATTGGTGGGATGATTGGTGGGATGATTGATGGGATGATTGGTGGGATGATTGGTGGGATGATTGGTGGGATGATTGGTGGATGATTGGTGGGATGATTGGTGGGATGATTGATGGGATGATTGGTGGGATGATTGGTGGATGATTGGTGGGATAATTGGTGGGATGATTGGTGGGATGATTGGTGGGATGATTGATGGGATGATTGGTGGGATGATGCTCTTCCCGTCTTCCTCTGAAAGCCTCTCTCTCTCTCTCTCTCACACACACACACACACAAAGTTCCCTTTCTTTCTAACCTCTGTTCCTTCCTTCTCATTATCTCCCTTTCTTCCTCTCCCTAAACTCCCGTTTCTCCCTCCTAAATCCTTCTCAGTTCTCCTGAATCCTTTCCATTCCTTCTAAACCTTTCATTTCGTTTTCCCTAACTCCTTAACCCCTCTATCCCTCTTCCTCCTCACCTCCTCTTTCTCCCTTTCCAATCCTCCTCTAGCACACTCCCTCCCTCCTTCATACAGTCCCCTCTCACCTACCTTCCATATGACGTCATAAAAGGGGGAAAGAGGGGTATTATAGACGCTATTATAACCCAAGGGGAATCTTCCTCTCAGGGAGGAGGAAGACAGGTCTTGGAGAAATATTCACTCCTAAATATCGCTGACGTAAGGGTATTGGAGGAGGAGGAGGAGGAAGAAGAAGAGGAGGAAGAAGAATGTCTATTAGAACTTTCCTCTCTTGTTCTGTAGTGTTGAACCTAGCTACTAGGTGCTAGTTGTTTTCAGGTCATCTAATTCCTAGGTGCTTGTGTCGCCACACCAGCTAAGTCCTAGGTGCTTGTGTCGCCACACCAGCTAAGTCCTAGGTGCTTGTGTCGCCACACCAGCTAAGTCCTAGGTGCTTGTGTCGCCACACCAGCTAAGTCCTAGGTGCTTGTGTCGCTACACCAGCTAAGTCCTAGGTGCTTGTGTTTCCACAATAGTTAAATCCTAGGTGATTGTGTTGCCACACAAGCTAAGTCCTAGGTGCTTGTGTCGCCACACCAGCTAAGTCCTAGGTGCTTGTGTCGCCACACAAGCTAAGTCCTAGGTGCTTGTGTCGCCACACCAGCTAAGTCCTAGGTGCTTGTGTCGCTACACCAGCTAAGTCCTAGGTGCTTGTGTTGCCACACCAGCTTAGTCCTAGGTGCTTGTGTCGTCACACCAGCTAAGTCCTAGGTGCTTGTGTTGCCACACCAGATAAGTCCTAGGTGCTTGTGTTGCCACACCAGCTAAGTCCTAGGTGCTTGTGTCGCCACACCAGCTAAGTCCTAGGTGCTTGTGTTGCCACACCAGCTAAGTCATAGGTGCTTGTGTCGCCACACCAGCTAAGTCCTAGGTACTTGTGTCGCCACACCAGCTAAGTCCTAGGTGCTTGTGTTGCCACACCAGCTAAGTCCTAGGTGCTTGTGTTGCCACACCAGCTAAGTCCTATGTGCTTGTGTTGCCACACCAGCTAAGTCCTAGGTGCTTGTGTCGCCACACCAGCTAAGTCCTAGGTGCTTGTGTTGCCACACCAGCTAAGTCCTAGGTGCTTGTGTTGCCACACCAGCTAAGTCCTAGGTGCTTGTGTCGCCACACCAGCTAAGTCCTAGGTGCTTGTGTTGCCACACCAGCTAAGTCCTAGGTGCTTGTGTTGCCACACCAGCTAAGTCCTAGGTTTTATTTTTTTATTTAGCTCTATTCTTATTGCTAAACCTCTTATTTTAAGACACTTGTATTTAAGAGTTGATATTCGTATTGTGTGTGTGTGTATGTGTGTGTGTGTGTGTGTGTGTGTGTATGTGTGTGTATGTGTGTGTGTGTGTGTGTGTGTGTGTGTGTATGTGTGTGTATGTGTGTGTGTGTGTGTGTGTGTGTGTGTGTGTGTGTGTGTGTGTGCGGTGTGTGTGTTTGTGTGTGACCTTTAATTGGTATTAAAGTTCTTCCCTCATCCGGCCAGCACCGGCCGCCTGTGTGGCTTGCCAGTACTGTTCCTTCCCCCTCATCCGGCCAGCACCGGCCGCCTGTGTGGCGGGCCAGTACTGTTCCTTCCCACTCATCCGGCCAGAACCGTGCGCCTGTGTGGCTGGCCAGTACTGTTCCTTCCCACTCATCCGGCCAGCACCGGCCGCCTGTGTGGCGGGCCAGTACTGTTCCTTCCACTCATCCGGCCAGAACCGTGCGCCTGTGTGGCTGGCCAGTACTGTTCCTTCCCACTCATCCGGCCAGCACCGGCCGCCTGTGTGGCTGGCCAGTACTGTTCATTCCCACTCATCCGGCCAGCACCGGCCGCCTATGTGGCTGGCCAGTACTGTTCCTTCCCACTCATCCGGCCAGCACCGGCCGCCTGTGTGGCTGGCCAGTACTGTTCCTTCCCACTCATCCGGCCAGCAATGGCCGCCTGTGTGGCTGGCCAGTACTGTTCCTTCCCACTCATCCGGCCAGACCGGCCGCCTGTGTGGCTGGCCAGTACTGTTTTTTCCCACTCATCCGGCCAGCACCGGCCGACTGTGTAACTGGCCAGTACTGTTCCTTCCCACTCATCCGGCCAGCACCGGCCGCCTGTGTGGCTGGCCAGTACTGTTCCTTCCCACTCTTCCGGCCAGCACCGGCCGCCTGTGTGGCTGGCCAGTACTGTTCCTTCCCACTCATCCGGCCAGCACCGGCCGCCTGTGTGGCTGGCCAGTACTGTTCCTTCCCACTCATCCGGCCAGCACCGGCCGCATGTGTGGCTGGTCAGTACTGTTCCTTCCCACTCATCCGGCCAGCACCGGCCGCCTGTGTGGCTGGCCAGTACTGTTCCTTCCCACTCATCCGGCCAGCACCGGCCGCCTGTGTGGCGGGCCAGTACTGTTCCTTCCACTCATCCGGCCAGAACCGTGCGCCTGTGTGGCTGGCCAGTACTGTTCCTTCCCACTCATCCGGCCAGCACCGGCCGCCTGTGTGGCTGGCCAGTACTGTTCATTCCCACTCATCCGGCCAGCACCGGCCGCCTGTGTGGCTGGCCAGTACTGTTCCTTCCCACTCATCCGGCCAGCACCGGCCGCCTGTGTGGCGGGCCAGTACTGTTCCTTCCCACTCATCCGGCCAGAACCGTGCGCCTGTGTGGCTGGCCAGTACTGTTCCTTCCCACTCATCCGGCCAGCACCGGCCGCCTGTGTGGCTGGCCAGTACTGTTCATTCCCACTCATCCGGCCAGCACCGGCCGCCTATGTGGCTGGCCAGTACTGTTCCTTCCCACTCATCCGGCCAGCACCGGCCGCCTGTGTGGCTGGCCAGTACTGTTCCTTCCCACTCATCCGGCCAGCAATGGCCGCCTGTGTGGCTGGCCAGTACTGTTCCTTCCCACTCATCCGGCCAGACCGGCCGCCTGTGTGGCTGGCCAGTACTGTTTTTTCCCACTCATCCGGCCAGCACCGGCCGACTGTGTAACTGGCCAGTACTGTTCCTTCCCACTCATCCGGCCAGCACCGGCCGCCTGTGTGGCTGGCCAGTACTGTTCCTTCCCACTCTTCCGGCCAGCACCGGCCGCCTGTGTGCTGGCCAGTACTGTTCTTCCACTATCCGCCAGCACCGCCGGGTGGCCGATCTTCCACACGGCCAGCACCGGCCGCCTGTGTGGCTGGCCAGTACTGTTCCTTCCCACTCATCCGGCCAGCACCGGCCGCCTGTGTGGCTGGCCAGTACTCTTCCTTCCCACTCATCCGGCCAGCACCGGCCGCCTGTGTGGCTGGCCAGTACTGTTCCTTCCCACTCATCCGGCCAGCACCGGCCGCCTGTGTGGCTGGCCAGTACTGTTCCACTACGCCAGCACCGCCGCCTGAGCTCCAGTTCCTTCCCACTCCGATGCCTTGCGGCCAGCCCACACGCCGCACGCTGTGGCTGGCCAGTACTCTTCCTTCCCACTCATCCGGCCAGCACCGGCCGCCTGTGTGGCTGGCCAGTACTGTTCCTTCCCACTCATCCGGCCAGCACCGGCCGCCTGTGTGGCTGGCCAGTACTCTTCCTTCCCACTCATCCGGCGGCTCTGGTCATATTTTTCCATTTTCTAGCTGGTTGTCTATGGTGTTCACAGCGGCGAGGTGGGGGGCAGAATATCAGGATTTTTCCTGGGGAAAAATGTCAGGTTGAGATATTCTCTGTCTGTCTGTCTGTCTGTCTGTCTGTCTGTCTGTCTGTCTGTCTGTCTGTCTGTCTGTCTGTCTGTCTCTCTCTCTCTCTCTCTCTCTCTCTCTCATAATTTTTAAATAAGGCTAAAATCTAAAGTAGGAACGATATAGATGTCACAAAATGGGTGAAAAACTGCAGCAAACATGGTAGATTCAGAGAGCATTTAGAGTGATCTGCAGATATTGACGCTGTGGCTTCACAAACGCAAGATAAACATCGCTCTTAACTAGTGCAGAGAAACACATGTTATACATAACATTATTCAAACTATTTTAATAAATGGAAACGCATTAATAACAAGAAAAAACGAGAATCTCGGAGTAAACATTAACAACGACCTCAGATTTACCTTACAATGCTCAGTTTGTGAGAGGCAAAGCCCATCAGAATTTCACGTTTCTGAGCTAGAAATTCCGAGCATGAAAAAGACCTGAAAAAATTACCAATACCATATTGCACTTGTTAGACCACACTCTGAATGTGCTATTAAGCTCTGGTGTCCAAACTATGTAGAAGGAGAAAATGAATTGGATAAGGCAAGGAAGACTGGCAGTAAAGCTCGTACCATCACTGAGAAACGATCTTCATGCAGAAAGACTAGAAGCACCTAACCTTTTCTCTCTCAGGAAACGGCTGCTGTGAATAGATCCCATTCAGATCTTTAAGATACTGAATGGTTTCGATGCACTCACACACGAGGGACTAGTTGAAATGGAAAGTGAGTCAACAACTGGAAACAATTTAATGATGCTTCGATGCAACAGTTGCAACACTTGCGTTGCTGAAGTTGTTTTTCAAAACTGAATAATAGCTAGATGGAATTAACTACACACTGAAGATGTGAGTGGAAAAAAAAGAGTGCAATCATTTATCAACATGAAAGACAAGAACTATGCAAATTCTGGAGGCAGACAAGCACTTTGAAAATACTGGAGGTAGGCAATCAGTGTGCAGATACTGGAGGTAGGCAATCAGTGTGCAGATACTGGAGGTAGGCAATCTGTTTACAGATACTGGAGGTAAGCAAACAGTTTGCAGATACTGGAGGTAGGCACACAGTTTTGTAGATACTTTAGGTAGGCAATCAGTTTGAAGATACTGGAGGTTGGCAATCAGTTTGCAGACACTGGAGGTAGGCAATCAGTTTGCAGACACTGGAGATAGGCAATCAGTTTGCAGACACTGGAGTCATCCAGATTTTCATTAAGGCTGACTGTGGTCATCAGACTCCCGACCTCAGTTCAGGAACTACAACAAGACGACCACTTGACTGTCAGGTGTACGTCTGTCAGTGTGAATAAAGACACTGGTTACCGAACATCCTTTTAATACCACGTTTCGCCCAAGACTGGGCTTTATTAACGACGAAGCCCAGCCATGGGCGAAATGTTGCATTTAAAGGATTCTCTCCTACCAGATATGGATGGAAAAAGTAAGGAAGGAAGCAGTGAAGTAGGAGGGGATAAAGAAGGACAGGAAGGAATATATAGAAAGAAGGAGGAGAGAAACAGAAAATATGCAGGAAATAACGGAATTAAGGATGGTAAAAAATAATGAATAACGAAAGCCAGGAAAAATTAAGGAAACATTTAAGGAAGTAATGAAAAAAATCAGAAGGAAATACAAAAAAAAAAATAATTGAAAAGAAGGAATGGAGAGAAAGATTTTTCCTACTAAGTTCTCATATACTAGTAAGTTTTACTAGTACGTTTACTAGTAAGTTTTACTAGTACCTATATTAGTAAGTTTACTAGTAAGTTTTACTAGTATGTTTACTAGTAAGTTTTACTAGTATGTTTACTAGTAAGTTTTACTAGTACGTTTACTAGTAAGTTTTACTAGTACGTTTACTAGTAAGTTTTACTAGTATGTTTACTAGTAAGTTTTACTAGTATGTTTACTAGTAAGTTTTACTAGTACCTTTATTAGTACGTTTACTAGTAAGTTTTACTAGTACGTTTACTAGTAAGTTTTACTAGTACGTTTACTAGTAAGTTTTACTAGTATGTTTACTAGTAAGTTTTACTAGTATGTTTACTAGTAAGTTTTACTAGTATGTTTACTAGTAAGTTTTACTAGTACCTTTATTAGTACGTTTACTAGTAAGTTTTACTAGTACGTTTACTAGTAAGTTTTACTAGTACGTTTACTAGTAAGTTTTACTAGTATGTTTACTAGTAAGTTTTACTAGTATGTTTACTAGTAAGTTTTACTAGTACCTTTATTAGTACGTTTACTAGTAAGTTTTACTAGTACGTTTACTAGTAAGTTTTACTAGTACGTTTACTAGTAAGTTTTACTAGTATGTTTACTAGTAAGTTTTACTAGTATGTTTACTAGTAAGTTTTACTAGTACCTTTATTAGTACGTTTACTAGTAAGTTTTACTAGTACGTTTACTAGTAAGTTTTACTAGTACGTTTACTAGTAAGTTTTACTAGTATGTTTACTAGTAAGTTTTACTAGTATGTTTACTAGTAAGTTTTACTAGTATGTTTACTAGTAAGTTTTACTAGTACCTTTATTAGCACGTTTACTAGTAAGTTTTACTAGTACGTTTACTAGTAAGTTTTACTAGTACGTTTACTAGTAAGTTTTACTAGTATGTTTACTAGTAAGTTTTACTAGTATGTTTACTAGTAAGTTTTACTAGTACCTTTATTAGTACGTTTACTAGTAAGTTTTACTAGTATGTTTACTAGTAAGTTTTACTAGTATATTTACTAGTAAGTTTTACTAGTAAGTTTTACTAGTAAGTTTTACTAGTAAGTTTTACTAGTAAGTTTTACTAGTAAGGTTTACTAGTAAGTTTTACTAGTAAGGTTTACTAGTAAGTCTTTTAGCAGACAAGAGACATCTGGTACATTCCATTACGTCTCTCGAGCGAAAAAAAATTGTCATGAGTGAAAAAAAAAATCACTATCTCGGTATATATTTTTTTTTCTTGCTGATGCAAATGATATTTTCAATTTCGTATGATTATATGTTGTTAGAAAAATTTGTTAGTGAGCTTCTGGTGAAAGAAACAGAGTTAGCAATATTAAACAAACATTTTTAATTGTATTATCTTGTTGTATATGACTACGACTACTGGTGCTACTCTACGACCATTGCTGCTACTCGACGACTACTACTGCTACTCTACGACTACTACTGCTACTCTACGACTACTACTGCTACTCTACGACTACTACTGCTACTCTACGACTACTACTGCTACTCTACGACTACTACTGCTACTCTACGACTGCTTCTGCTACTCTACGACTGCTACTGCTACTCTACGACTGCTACTGCTACTCTACGACTACTACTGCTACTCTACGACTGCTTCTGCTACTCTACGACTGCTACTGCTACTCTACGACTACTACTGCTACTCTACGACTACTACTGCTACTCTACGACTACTACTGCTACTCTACGACTACTACTGCTACTCTACGACTACTACTGCTACTCTACGACTGCTTCTGCTACTCTACGACTACTACTGCTACTCTACGACTACTACTGCTACTCTACGACTGCTTCTGCTACTCTACGACTGCTACTGCTACTCTACGACTACTACTGCTACTCTACGACTGCTACTGCTACTCTACGACTACTAATGCTACTCTACGACTACTACTGCTACTCTACGACTACTACTGCTACTCTACGACTGCTTCTGCTACTCTACGACTGCTTCTGCTACTCTACGACTGCTACTGCTACTCTACGACTACTACTGCTACTCTACGACTGCTACTGCTACTCTACGACTACTAATGCTACTCTACGACTACTACTGCTACTCTACGACTACTACTGCTACTCTACGACTACTAATGCTACTCTACGACTACTACTGCTACTCTATGACTACTACTGCTACTCTACGACTACTAATGCTACTCTACGACTACTACTGCTACTCTACGACTACTACTCCTACTCTACGACTACTACTGCTGCTGTTCTTTCACACACACACACTCATACACACACACACACGCACACACACACACACACACACACACACACACACACACACACACACACACACACACACACTAATAAACACACACACATACACACCTACACACACACACACTTCGTCCATCTCCCACCAAGTTAGGCTGACCCGACAAAGACGAAACCACTGTCACTGTTACTCATTCAACCACTGTCTTGTCAGCAGGGTTCCGACATCGCAGTTCAGATACCCCTCCAAGGAGCGCCGACCCCGTCCCTCCCTCGCAGTACAGGCACTGTACTTCCCTGAATTCTTTCATAAATATTACCTTGTTCACACTCCAACAGCACGTCAGATCGTAAAAACCACTTGCCTTCCCTCACTCCTTTCTAACACGTGAAGCAAAGTTGTTTGGTGTCTTGTTCTTGCTCCATCATGCGTGTCCAGTGGTGCTGTAAACAGTGCCATCAGCTGACCCCTACGATCAGTGTCACAGGTGGGGAGTGGTTAAGGTGCCAGTGATGCGTAACTCATTCACAGTGTCTCTTGTCTCTGTTTGTGGCGATATTTATAGGTGTCTGATGGCACCGGTGAGCACCTGACACTCAGACAACATTCTGAGGGAACTGTTATGGCACTTTGATGACACTCTGATGGCCCTCTGAGGGAAATTTTTATGGCACCCTGATGGCAGCCTTGAGAAGCTAGTATGGCTTTCTTATTACACTCTGATGGCAGTGATGGAAATCCGATACATCTCTGATTTGCACATACATCTCTGATCGGCACTCTAATAAAACACTCATGCCATTCTCAAGGAGATTTTTAAAGCACTGTGAGGGCACTCTAACCGTACACTGGTGATAATCTGATCGCAGTCTGATTACACACTAATCTGATTGATTGCGCTCTGATTTCATTATAATTTATTTACTGATTGATTCATAAATCATCCTGCTTACTTGATTGTCATTCAGATATCTTATTGTCAGTCAGATACCTGATTGCCAGCTAGATAGCTAATCGTTGGTCAGATACCTGATTATCAGTTAGATACCTGATTATCAGTTAGATACCTGATTATCAGTTAGATACCTGATTATCAGTCAGATATCTGATTGTCATTCATATCTCTGATTATTTATCGGGTCTCTGTCACTCAGAACACTGGCAGACCCCTGATTTTCCCCCTCACATTCCTGATTGGCATTCAGATTAGTGCTCTGATTATACACGTGTTGCATTATTTTTTCCAGCCGATCAGATGGTAATCAGATATAAGCTACCATAAATCCTACACAGTCCTTCCGGCGGAGATTATGCTATAAGTTACGTGAGAGATATGAGTTATCTCTCTCTCTCTCTATGTCTCTCTCTTTCTTCTTCTCTCTCTCTCTCTATGTCTCTCTCTTTCTTCTTCTCTCTCTCTCTCTATGTCTCTCTCTCTCTGTCTCTCTGTCACTGTCTCTGTCTCTGAAAGTGTTTAAGAGTGCTCAAGAGTATTTAAATGCATGAGAGTGCTCTATTTTTGCAATAGTGTCAGAAGAGTACAAGAGCGTTTGAAAACTCTTCAGCCTGAAAGAGTCTGAGAGTGTCTCATAATATATGAGAGTGCCTGGAAGTGTCTGAGAGGGCCTGAGAGTGAATATAAGTGTTAGATAACGTCACAGTGCATGAGAGTGAATAACAGTTCCCGAGAGTGCGTGAGAGTACCTGACAGTTCCTTAAGTGACTTATTACTTATAACTAAATAATATTCGACATTATAATCTTCCTGTCTTCCTAGTCGAAATAAAACCTGATTTTATCAAATAATAATAATAATAATGATAATAATATACTGATTAATAATAATATTAATATAATGATAATTTAATAATAATAATAATAATAATAATAATAATAATAATAATATAATGATAATTAATAATAATAATAATAATAATAATAATAATAATAATAATAATAATATAATGATAATTCATAATAATAATAATAATAATAATATAATGTTAATTAATAATAATAATAATAATAATATAATGATAATTAATAATAATAATAATATAATGATAATTAATAATAATATAATGATAATTAATAATAATAATAATAATAATAATAATAATAATAATAATATAATGATTAATAATAATTTAATAATGATAATTAATAATAATAATAATAATAATAATAATCTATCAAT
This sequence comes from Cherax destructor, assembly GCA_009830355.1. Taxonomy (NCBI): domain Eukaryota; kingdom Metazoa; phylum Arthropoda; class Malacostraca; order Decapoda; family Parastacidae; genus Cherax; species Cherax destructor. Next base: position 15,647 of record WNWK01031630.1, read on the forward strand.
ATCAGAAAGGCAGGCTGGACAACAAGTGTTCCACATATTCGTGATTATTTTTCCTGGTATCATAGAAGGAAGAATGCATACATAGATTTTATATTATCAAAACAGACTGAGATTTTTCAGGTGCAATTTTTCTCAAACGGTGTTCGGCGGCCCCTATGGTTGGGTACCATGAACGAGTGCACCTTGAAAGACTAGAAATTCTTCTGGTAAATTTGGGTGTCTGGCCGAGTCAACTGATCAATCTAGATCGATAAATTGTCGTGAAGAGTTTGATCTCCAAAATAATTTTTTTTTAAGAAATGAGATCCATTAAGTGTTTATAAATATTAATGTTAATTTTCATTTACGTATTTAAAAAAATGTAGTTTGGAAGACTAATGATGTATGTGTTATACGTTTGCAACATTGGGAAGGATGTGGTCAGCGTGAGTCTTGGGTCAACACCAGAGCAATGAGGCTCTGTCTCTGCCTTCCAACGTGGTCAACATCCTCACACTTCCTGACCTGACCCAGCGCAGGTCACGCAAGGTCGGGGAGCGTTGAGGGGGAGGTTTGGGGGGGACGTGTGGGGGGTACTGAGAATTTGTTAATCCCCCCCACCGATACCCCAACACCCTCCTGCCCCCCAAGATGGCCGCTGTAGCTGGAATCTACGGCTTAGGAGACGACACCGCCAGGAGACACGTGCCCGCCAACATGGCGTAAGTTTTTCTAACATTTTTAATAGGATAAAAACGAGTTATAGTGAAAAATAATCTTATATATTTTTTTTATACTTAGGTATGTGCTTATTGCGTGTTGCTATCTAAGCTAAGTTTGTATACGTTGTTAGAGTAACAGGCAATGTTTTTCTTCTAGCTCACAAGGAAGACGAAAGTAAGAGACGAGACGAAAGTAAGAGACGAGACCTTCAAGATAGAAGTGATTCTTCTTGTTCCGGGCGGCTGACAGCCGTGGCAGGCATGACACTCTTAAAGTTACTCTTAAGATGCTCTTAAGATTCTCTTAAGATTCTCTTAAGATTCTCTTAATTCACACATAAGAAAGTGTACACTAAAGATACCAAAGATACATTATTTGAGGCACCTGTTAAGTATTTGAGTTTCATTATGACACACACACACACACACACACACACACATACGGTATTTAGTACATACGTGTCTGTAAGCAATCGTATCTAAGCTGTACAAAATATTGAACCAATTTAGATCACTGTAATGTAGCAGCCTTCTGTTAAGCTTGTTGTCACAGTAGTTCACAGTAGAATCACTGCTACACGAGCCTCAAACAGTGACTATCTGACTGTGCATGCAGACCAAACTTCTTTCAAGTCAACCTTTCGCTCTAAGGAGGTGACAAATGTTCTACATGGATCGAAACGTTTCCACAACAAGTACCATATAGCACCTCATTAGAAAGACGAGGGTCTTGGAAAGTTAAATATGTATCCATCACATTAACATTGTATCCAAGACATAGTGTTTCCATCATACTATGTGTCCTTCGGGGTGACTGTGTCTCCAGCAGAGTCACTGTCAAATAAGTGCCCTTCGAGTGAAGGGGGGGAGGGGAGGAGGACGCTCAGTGCTGGTGAAGGACTCTTGAAGAAAGGAACTGAAGCTAACTTTCCCTTCCATGGATTAAACCTGATTATTGCGTATTCTCCGAGTGATGAATGGCCCATACAGGTTTAGTGATTTTACATGAATATTATAATAATAATAATAATAATAATAATAATAATAATAATAATAATAATAAAACTAATAATAATTCTACTACTACTACTAATAATAATAATATTAATAATAAGAAGAAGGAGAGGAAGAAGAAGAAGAGGAGGAAGAAGAAGACGAAGACATAGTCACTGAGAAATATATGTATTACTGTTAAGTTATTACTATTTTTTTTTTTTTGTAATTTTTGGGAAATTTGGAATGGGAAAAAATGAAATAATTTGATATAAAAAGTAAAAAATAAATAAAAAAAAATACCAACTTTAAACTTCATAAAAATATTGACCACTTCTGTTCTTTATAAATTGTTATTCTTTCTCCCATAGCTATCATCTTTTATTCTCGGGGGCACCAACAGCCTGCGGGGTCAGAGTGCAAGGGCAACTTTTTTCGAAAGGGGATCGAGCTCACGATTTTTTTTCTTGGGGGGGGTACACATTTTGTGAGATAATAAATTTTTTTTATAACAAGCAGCTTTTATGTGTAAAAGCCCCGTTATCATAAATGTTATCACTGTTATCATAACCGTTATCATCACTGTTATCATAACTGTTATCATCACTGTTATAAAAAAATGTTATCATCACTGCTTTTTTCCGTTTTTAATACCTTATCAAAACTTTTTTTTACATTTTTAAAATTTTTTTAAAAACAAGTATTTTTATTTTTAAAAACTTTAATTATTATTCGCAAAAATTTTCTAATTTTACTTTGGGGATTAAAAGAAGTATTTTTTTGGATTACAGCATTATTGTTTTTTAAAAAAAATTTTAAACGCATTTTATGCAATTTTTAAAAAATTTTGGTATTTTTCACTAACATTATTTAATATTAATAAAAAAATATTTTTTCTTTTTTCTTTTAAAATTTTTATTTTTAAAATTCTGTTAACCCCGCTTTGGGTTAAATTTGTTCCCCAAGTTTTTAAAAACTTTTTTAAAATTTTTGTTTTTAATTTTTTAACAAAAAGTTTTATTATTATTCTAAGTATTGATAATATTTAAAATGTTTTTAATTTGGGTTTTCACTTTATCAATATCTTTTTACTACATCATTTATCTTTCGCTTTTGAATTACAAAAAATTTAAATTTTTAAATTTATTACTATTATTTTATTGTTTTTATTACTAAGTATTTTTATTTTTTTTTTTTTTGAATTTTTTGGGAATTACAGCATTACTAATTTTTAATAATTTTATTTATTTTTTTTATATTTTTATTATAATATTTTTTTTATTAAAAATTATTTAAGTTTTTATACTTATTTTTTATTAAATTTTACTTTTTATTCTTTCACTTCTTAAAAACCATTTTTTTTTCATTGTTACTTCCAGCATTTACTGATTTTACTGTTAAATTGTTTTTTTTAATTTTATTTTATTTTTTATTTTCGAAAATTTTTTTAAATTTAAATAAATTACTTTTAATAATTTACACTTTGATTTTTTTAAATTACTGTTTTTTTCCCCAATTTTAATTGTTTAATATTTTTTAAATTATTTTTTTTTAATTCAAAAAATTTTTTGGGGCTTTTTAATTTTATTTTCCCATTATAATTCAAAGAATTATTAAGGTTTTACAATTATAAAAAAAAGCCATTATTTTATTACTAAGTTTTAAAATTTTTAATAGACATTATTTTACCCCATTTTATTAAAAAAAACATTTTATTATAAGTATTTTTAAATTTTTTATTAATTTAATTTTAAAGATTATAATTGGGGTTATATTTATTTAGGATTATTACTAAGTATTAAAATTTTAAAGTATTACAGATTAATAAAATTTTTTTACAAAACATTATTGACACACGCTTATCGCACATACCATTCCACATTATCAAAAGTTTTTATCACGCACTCGTTTAAAAACACACCCTTTTTTAATCATTGCTTAATACGCTATCATCACGTTATCATCACAAACCAAGTTAATACTACGTCAAAAAATATTTTTTTGTCACCACAGCTGTCACATCTACCATCACCACTGTCACCAATGTCATCTGTCTCAATTGTCACCGCCTGTCACCACTATCGGCACTCTCGTCATCACTATTATCACACTGCTGTCATCACTATCATCCCTCTTGTCACACTGCTGTCACGCCATCATCATTCTTTTCACCACTACTGTCACCACTATCATCACTCTTGCCACTACTACTGTCACCACTATCATCACTCTTGTCACCACTATCATCACTCTTGTCACCACTACTGTCACCACTACTGTCACCACTACTGTCACCACTATCATCACTCCTGTCACCACCATCATCACTCTTGCCACCACTATCATCATTCTTGTCACCACTATCATCATTCTTGTCACCATTGTCATCACTCTTGTCTACACTATCATCACTCTTGTCACCACTATCATCACTTGTCACCACTAGTGCTCAGCTAAGAAATTCAGAGGCGATGATTAAGAAAAGACCTTCAAACATGAGACCTGACATACGGACCATCGATCTGAAATGGTCCGAAACTGGTCCAGCACGCTAGGCTCGGACCCTTCCCTAAATCAGGAGGGAAAACGGCAGACCCACATGATACCATCCATAAGGTATTAACACTGTACCACCTGTGCAAGCCGAATCACCAACAGATACTAGGCTTCGATTAGCGGATGGAGGGTCGTGACTGCACCCCTGCTTGTACTGCATGACCCAGACGGATTTAGCGCTTCATATGAAAAGATTAGAATAACCTTCACGCAGTTGAGGCTCTATTTACAACAAAGTTCCGACTTCACACACACACACACACACACACACACAAAACACACACACTCACACACACACACCACACACACACTCACACACACACACACAACCACACACACACACACACACACACATCAACACAACACACACACACACACACACACACCCCCCCCCCAAAACACACACACACACACACACACACCCACCACACACACACACACCCCCACACACCACACACACACACACACACCACCATCACCACCACACACACACACCACCACACACACTCACACACACACACACACAACACACACACACACACACCCCACCACACACACACACACACACACACACACACAGATCACAAACACACACACCCCTTTCCGGGAAACTTGAGGTACAATACCCCAAAAAATAACGGGAAGGAAAAAACATCTTTTTGTTCCAAGGGGACGATTCAGATGAGGCTCCAAATTAGCCGGGTAAAAAGGTTTGTTTCCCCAACCTTTCAGACAAAAAGCCCAAAAAATTTGAAACAAATGAAGCCCCTCAGCCACGCACCAAGATGAGTATCAGGGAATGTAATGACTTCACAAAGCCAACTCCTGCCGCCATCAGGCTGACGTTTCAGTTATTCATTGGCTGCACTTTGCTCACCCTAAAACAAAGTTATCGAGAATACTGCAGAAGGACAATGGCAGTAGTGTCAACACACTGCTACACGAACACTACACTACCGGACTGGGGACCTCTGTTAGGGGTCTTTACTCCTACCCACCGGTCCCCGCAACCAAAATTACCCCCCAGATTGATAGACCAAACTTTTTATATATATATATATATTTTATATATATATATATATATATATATATATATATATATATATATATATATATATATATATATATATTAACACATCGGCCGTTTCACCAAGGGTACCCCTGAAAAAACTTTCACCATCATTCACTACATCACTGTCTTGCCAGAGGCGTGCTTATACTACAGTTATAAAACTGCAACATTAACACCCCTCCTTCGGCCTGCCGGTTTTCCTGAATCCTTCATAAATGTTACCTTGCTCACACTCCAACAGCACGTCAAGTCCTAAAAACCATTTGTCTCCATTCGCTTCTATCTAACACGCTCACGCACGCTTGCTGGAAGTCAAGCCCTCGCACACAAAACCTCCTTTACCTCCTCCCTCCAACCTTTCCTAGGACAACCCCACCCCGCCTTCCCCCCACTACAGTTTATAAACTTCGAACTACTCATATATACACATTTCACACACACACACACTTATATATATATATATATATATATATATATATATATATATATATATATATATATATATATATATATATGTGTTGTGTATGTACTCACCTAATTACTCACCTAATTGTGGTTGCAGGGGTCAGACTCAGCTCCTGGCCCCGCCTCTTCGCTGTCTGCTACTGGGTCTCTGCTCTCCCTGCTCCATGAGCTTTATCATACCTTGTCTTAAAACTATGTATGGTTCCTGTCCACTATATCTTTCTCTAGTCCATTCCACTTCCTGACTACTCTGTGGCTGAAGAAATGTTTCCTGACATCCCTTTTACTCATCTGAGTCTTCAGCTTCCAGTTGTGTCCCCTTGTTTCTTTTGTTCCCTCTCTGAAACAACCTGTCACTATCTACCTTGTCAATTCCCCAGTATTTTGTATGTCGTTATCATGTCTCCTCTGACCCTTCTTTCCTCCAGGTTGTTAGTCCTATTTCCCTCAACCTTTCTTCATAAGACAGCCCCTGAGTTGTGGAACTAACCTTGCCGCAAACCTTTGCACTTTCTCTAGTTTCTTACGTGCTTGACCAGGTGTGGGTTCCAGACTGGTGCTGCATATTCTAGTATGGGCCTGACGTACACGGTATACAGTGTCTTGAACGATTCCTTGTTAAGGTAACGGAACGCTAATCAAGGTTTGCCAGACGCCCATATGCTGCCGCAGTTATCTGGTTGATGTGTGCCTCGGAGACGTGCTGGCGTTATACTCACTCCAAGGTCTTTCTCCTTGCCGAGGTTTGTAGCCTTTGTCCGCCTAGCTTGTACTCTGTCAGCGGTTTCTTTGCCCTTCTCCGATCCTCATGACTTGCATTTGGAGGGATTGAATTCGAGGCCAACTGCTAGACCAGATGTCGAGCTTGTCCAGGTCGTTTGGCCCTGCCGGTCCTCTTCCGATTTGGGGTTCTCCTCATTATTTTCACATCATCCGCGAATAGAGACACTTTGAGTCTATCCCATCCGTCATGTCATTTACATAACCAGGAATAACACTGGTCCTAGGACTGACCCCTGCGGTAACCACTCGTCAAGGCGCCCACTGTGATACCTCACCACGCACCATGACCCGTTGTTGCCTCCTTTGAGGTATTCCCTGTATTATCCCTTCCTGTTATACCTGCTTGTTCTTC
>WNWK01031631.1:0-22567 GCA_009830355.1 Cherax destructor
GGATGAGATGAAAAGCTGTAAGCCACCTGCCTGAAAGCTGGGTGCCTTGGATCAACGTCTAGCGTGAGCTGGATGCCAAGGTATTGGTCCAGTGTGGTACTGGTCGGTAAAGCAGCGCGTCTCCTGTCACAAGGTTCAGTGGTGATTTTCCGTCGGCCAGAGATCAGTGTTTGTGAATATTTATGCTTTATAATTCTATATATATATATATATATATATATATATATATATATATATATATATATATATATATATATATATATATATATATATATATATATATATATATATATATATATATATATTTATTTTTTTTTTACATGATGGTAGGATTGCTGGTGTCTTTTTCTGTCTCATAAACATGCAAGATTTCAGGTACGTCTTGCTACTTATACTACACTTAGGTCACACTACGCAAACATGTCCACGTTTATGTATACACACTCATCTGAGTTTTCTTTGATTTTATCTTAATAGTTCTTGTTCTTATTGCTTTTCCCCTTCATATCCATGGGGAAGTGGAATAAGAATCTTTCCTCCGTAAGCCATGCGTGTTGTAAAAGTCAACTAAAATGCCGGGAACAATGGGCTAGTAACCCCTTTTCCTGTATAGCTTACTAAAAAGAAGAAGAAGAAAACCGTCAAAGTGGGATGTTTGAATGTGCGTGGATGTTGTGAGAATGATAAGAAAGAGATGATTGTAGATGTTATGAATGAAAAGAAGCTGGATGTCCTGGCTTTAAGTGAGACAAAGCTGAAGGGGGTAGGAGAGTTTCAGTGGGGAGAAATATATGGGATTAGATCAGGGGTTTCAAATAGAGTTAGAGCTAAAGAAGGAGTGGCAATAATGTTGAATAATCAGTTATGGCAGGTAAAGAAGGAATATAAATGTATAAATTCAAGGATTATGTGGAGTAAAATAAAGGTTGGATGTGAAAAGTGGGTTATAGTAAGTGTTTATGCACCTGGAGAAGAGAGAAGTGTAGAGGAGAGAGAGAGATTTTGGGAAATGTTGAGTGAGTGTGTGGGGAGTTTTGAACCAAGTGAGAGAGTAATTGTGGTTGGGGATCTTAATGCTAAAGTGGGTAAAAATGTTGTGGATGGAGTAGCAGGTAAATTTGGGGTGCCAGGGTAAATGTAAATGGGGAACCATTAATTGAGCTATGTGTAGAAAGAGGTTTGGTAATAAGTAATACATATTTTATGAAAAAGAGGATAAATAAATATACAAGGTATGATATAGCACGTAAGGAAAGTAGTTTGTTGGATTATGTATTGGTGGATAAAAGGTTGATGAGTAGGCTTCAGGATGTACATGTTTATAGAGGGGCAACGGATATATCAGATCATTATTTGGTTGTAGCTACAGTTAGGGTAAAAGGTAGATGGGACAAAAAGAAAATGGCAACAGCAAGTAAGAGAGAGGTAAAAGTGTATAAACTAAGGGAGGAGGAAGTTAGGGTGAGATATAAGCAACTATTGGCAGAAAGGTGGGCTAGTGCAAGTAGGAGTAGTGGGGGGGTTGAAGAGAGTTGGGATAGTTTTAAAAATGCAGTATTAGAATGTGGGGCAGAAGTTTGTGGCTATAGGAGGGTGAGTGCAGGAGGAAAGAGGAGTGAGTGGTGGAATGAAGAAGTAAAGGGTGTGATAAAAGAGAAAAAGGTAGCTTATGAGAGGTTTTTACAAAACAGAAGTGTTAATAGAAGAGCAGAGTATATGGAGAGTAAAAGAAAGGTGAAGAGAGTGGTGAGAGAGTGCAAAAGAAGAGCGGATGAAAGAATGGAGAGGCTCTGTCAAGAAATTTTGCTGAAAACAAGAAAAATTTTGGAGTGAGATAAACAAGGTAAGAAAGCCTAGGAACGAATGGATTTGTCAGTTAAAAACAGAGTAGGGGAGTTAGTAGATGGGGAGCTGGAGGTATTGGGTAGATGGCGGGAATATTGAGGCATTACGTAGAATGAAAGGGGGTAAAGCAGCTGGAATTGACGGAATCATGACAGAAATGTTAAAAGCAGGGGGGGATATAGTGCTGGAGTGGTTGGTATTTTTGTTTAATAAATGTATGAAAGAGGGGAAGGTACCTAGGGATTGGCAGAGAGCATGTATAGTTCCTTTATATAAAGGGAAGGGGATAAAAGAGAGTGTAAAAATTATAGGGAATAAGTTTACTGAGTATACCAGGTAAAGTGTATGGCAGGGTTATTATTGAAAGAATTAGAGGTAAGACAGAGAATAGGATTGCAGATGAGCAAGGAGGCTTTAGAGTGGGTAGGGGATGTGTAGATCAAGTGTTTACAGTGAAGCATATATGTGAACAGTATTTAGATAAAGGTAGAGAAGTTTTTATTGCATTTATGGATTTAGAAAAGGCATATGATAGAGTGGATAGGGGAGCAATGTGGCAAATGTTGCAAGTGTATGGAATAGGTAGTAAGTTACTGAAGGCTGTAAAGAGTTTTTATGAGGATAGCGAGGCTCAGGTTAGGGTGTGTAGGAGAGAGGAGATTACTTCCCGGTAAAAGTAGGTCTTAGACAGGGATGTGTAATGTCACCATGGTTGTTTAATATATTTATAGATGGGGTTGTAAAAGAAGTAAATGCTAGGTGTTGGGGAGAGGGGTGGGATTAAATTATGGGGAATTAAATGCAAATGGGAGTTGACACAGTTACTTTTTGCTGATGATACTGTGCTTATGGGAGATTCTAAAGAAAAGTTGCAAAGGTTAGTGGACGAGTTTGGGAGAGTGTGTAAAGGTAGAAAGTTAAAAGTGAACATAGATAAGAGTAAGGTGATGAGGGTATCAAACGATTTAAATAAAGAAAATTGGATATCACATTGGAGAGAGGGATTATGGAAGAAGTAAATGTTTTCAGATATTTGGGAGTTGACGTGTCAGCGGATGGGTTTATGAAGGATGAGGTTAACCATAGAATTGATGAAGGAAAAAGGTGAGTGGTGCATTGAGGTATCTGTGGAGACAAAGAACGTTATCCATGGAGGCAAAGAAGGAATGTACGAAAGTATAGTGGTACCAACACTCTTATATGGGTGTGAAGCATGGGTTGCAAATGCTGCAGCGAGGAGGAGGCTGGAAGCAGTGGAGATGTCCTGTCAAAGGGCAATGTGGTGTAAATATTATGCAGAAAATTCGAATGTGGAAATTAGGAGAAGGTGGGGAGTTACTAAAGTATTTGTCAGAGGGCTGAAGAGGGGTTGTTGAGGTGGTTTGGTCATTTAGAGAGAATGGATCAAGTAGAATGACTTGGAGAGCGTATAAATTTGTAGGGAAGGACGGCGGGGTAGGGCGTCCTCGAAAGGTTGGAGGGAGGGGTAAAGGAGGTTTGTGGGCGAGGGCTTAGACTTCCAGCAAGCATGTGTGAGCGTGTTAGATAGGAGTGAATGGAGACGAATGGTTTTTGGGACATGACGATCTGTTGGAGTGTGAGCAGGGTAAGATTTTGTGAAGGGATTCAGGAAACCAGTTAATTGATTTAGTTGGACTTGAGTCCTGGAAATGGGAAGTACAATGCCTGCACTTTAAAGAAGGGGTCTGAGATAGTGACAGCTGGGAGGGACTTTTCTCAGCTGTCGTATCTGAGCTCCTCTGCAAAGACAGTGATTATGTATGAGTGTGGTGAAAGTGTTGAATGATGATGAAAGTATTTTCTTTTGGGGATTTTCTTTCTTTTGGGTCACCCTGCCTCAGTGGGAGACGGCCGACTTGTTGAAAAAAAAAAAAAAAAAAATATATATATATATATATATATATATATATATATATATAATATATATTTATATATATATATTATATATATATTTATATATATATATTATATATATATTTATATATATATTATATATATATATTTATATATATATTATATATATATATTTATATATACATGTATATTATATATATATTTATATATATATTATATATATATTTATATATATATTTATATATATATATTATATATATATTTATATATTTTTATTTTTTTATTAACACATCGGCCGATTCCCACCAAGGCAGGGTGGCCCGAAAAGAAAAACTTTCATCATCATTCACTCCATCACTGTCTTGCCAGAAGGGTGCTTTACACTACAGTTATAAAACTGCAACATTTACACCCTCCTTCAGAGTGCCGGCACTGTACTTCCCATCTCCAGAACTCAAGTCCGGCCTGCCGGTTTCCCTGAATCCCTTCATAAATGTTACTTTGCTCACACTCCAACAGCACGTCAAGTATTAAAAACCATATGCCTCCATTCACTCCTGGAAATCCAAGCCCCTCGCACACAAAACTTCCTTTACCCCCTCCCTCCAACCTTTCCTAGGCCGACCCTACCCCGCCTTCCTCCACTACAGATTTATACACTCGAAGTCACTCTGTCTCGTTCCATTCTCTCTACATGTCCAAACCACCTCAACAACCTCTCCTCAGCTCTCTGGACAATCGTTTTGGTAATCCCGCACCTCCTCCTAATTTCCAAACTCCGAATTCTCTGCATTATATTCACACCACACATTGACCTCAGACATGACATCTCCACTGCCTCCAGCCTTCTCCTCGTTGCAACATTCATCACCCATGCTTCACACCCATATAAGAGCGTTGGTATAACTATACTCTCATACATTCCCCTCTTTACTTCCATGGACAAGGTTCTTTGTCTCCACAGACTCCGAAGTGCTCCACTCACCCTTTTCCCCTCATCAATTCTATGATTCACCTCATCCTTCATAGACCCATCCGCCGACATGTCCACTCCCAAATATCTGAATACATTCACCTCCTCCATACTCTCTCCCTCCAATCTGATATCCAATCTTTCGTCACCTATTCTTTTTGTTATCCTCATATATTATATATATATTTTTTTTTTTTCAACAAGTCGGCCGTCTCCCACCGAGGCATGGTGACCCAAAAAGAAAGAAAATCCCCAAAAAGAAAATACTTTCATCATCATTCAACACTTTCACCACACTCATACATAATCACTGTCTTTGCAGAGGAGCTCAGATACGACAGCTGAGAAAAGTCCCTCCCAGTTGTCACTATCTCAGACCCCTCCTTTAAAGTGCAGGCATTGTACTTCCCATTTCCAGGACTCAAGTCCAACTAAATCAATTAACTGGTTTCCTGAATCCCTTCACAAAATGTTACCCTGCTCACACTCCAACAGATCGTCATGTCCCAAAACCATTCGTCTCCATTCACTCCTATCTAACACGCTCACACATGCTTGCTGGAAGTCTAAGCCCTCGCCCACAAAACCTCCTTTACCCCCCCCCTCCGACCTTTCGAGGACGACCCTACCCCGCCGTCCTTCCCTACAAATTTATACGCCTCCAAGTCATTCTACTTTGATCCATTCTGTCTAAATGACCAAACCACCTCAACAACCCCTCTTCAGCCCTCTGACAAATACTTTTATATATACACATACACACACACGCTTGTTCATGCATGTGTAGTGTGACCTAAGTGTAGTAGAAGTGGCAAGATGTACCTGAAATCTTGCATGTTTGAGACAAAAGACACTAGCAATCCTACAAATCATGTAAAATGATTATAGGCTTCCGTTTCACACTTGGCAGGATGGTAGTACAATGCTACCTCGGGTTACGAGCTTAATTCATTCCAGAAGGCTGTTCGAGTGCCGATACCAACGAATTTGGTCCCATAAGGAATAATGTAAATTAGATTAATCTGTTTCAGACCCCAAAAATACACTTACAAAAGCACTTACAGAAATACACTTACATAATTGTTCGAGTTGGGAGCTGCTTGTATGTCGAGGTACCACTGTACCTCCATGGGTGGTTGCTGTCTATCAACCTACTTTCTAGGTATCCATGATATCTTTTGGAAAATTAAGTAACCCTGATTTGGGGTATAGTTTTTCAAATAATATCTCAAGAATGCCTCTACCCATTGACTCAAAACAACAAATTTTCATCAGACATTCTATGCATATAATATTTTAAAAATCAGATCATTTATTGAAAGATCTCGGGTGAAATTGGAGGTTCAAAATTTGATTTTGCCTGAGCTATGGTAATTTTATGTGGTTTAGTTTTTTTCTGTCTTTTTAGATATACTATCTTAAGAATGGTTCAGGAGAATCACTTTAAATTGGCCATATTCTTGTCTTAATCACAGAAATGTAGTACAAAGGTGTAAATATGAAGAAATTGTGATGTGTTTGTAGTTTTCAACAAATCGGGACAGACAGTCTTGCAGTTAGTGGAAGGAGGATAGCACCTCCACCATTAATTACACTGAATGACCTACACTAGCTTACTTTACAAAATAAAATGTAATAAATAAATCATAATATAGGTAAAGAGGGTGGTAAGGGAAAAAATGATAGCATGTGAGAGGCTTTTGCAAAGTAGATGTGATATATGGGGCCCAGAGTATATGGAGAGTAAAAGAGAGGTTAATATAGTAGTGAGGAGTGCAAAAGAAGAGTCATTGAGAGAGTAGGTTAGGTTTTATTAAAAAATTTTGCTGAGAATCAGAAAAAGGTTTGATGTGAGATCATTAAGTTAATTAACTCTTTCACTGTCGAGACCCCTGCTCACAAACTTGCTCTCAGTGTTGAAGAATTTAAAAAAAAATGATTTTTTCATATGAAATGATAGAGAATCTTTTCCCGGTGGTAATGACACCAAAAGTACAAAATTTGATGGAAAACTTACGGAATTACGCACTTGCGAAGTTAGCAGTCTCTGCGATATTTATGCATCGGTGATTTTGCCCAATTTGAGCCCTATTTTCGGCAACTTCCATTGTTCCAGTCGACCAAACTCATAGCTATTTTGCTAGAACTCCATTTGTTCTATTGATTGAGTACAAGAAACTGCCCATTTACTGATTTCAGAAATTGGTAATTTGGCCAATTTCATACACAATTCAAGTAAGGCCAATTTCAAAATAGGGTCTAGAATTAACAGTACATACAGTGGAAACTCGGTTTTCATGATTAATTCGTTCCAGAAAGTCTGACGAAAACCGAATTGTACGAAAACTGAAGCAATATTTCCCATAAGAAATAATGTAAATTCAATTAATATGTTCCAGACACCCAAAAGTTTTTTTTTTTTCAACAAGTCGGCCGTCTCCCACCGAGGCAGGGTGACCCAAAAAGAAAGAAAATCCCCAAAAAGAAAATACTTTCATCATCATTCAACACTTTCACCACACGCATTTCGTACAGCGGACCACTGTCAACTCCATGAAAACCGAGTGGATGAACGAAAACTGGGATAAAATTTTGACGAAAAAAGTCGTCAAAAACCAGATTCAACGAAAACCAGGGCAAACAAAAACCAAGGTTCCACTGTACAAACATTCCTAGCACTAAAATAATATTTTCTCTGTTCGTTAGTCACGTCTCCTGGCCCTCTTATATTACACTTGCTTTCCATTTTGAATTTTTATTCACACAAAAATAGAAGATTTACTGTTATGCAGACTTCTGCATTATTGTAAAAAAGGTATAAATAATATCAGCACATTTGTGAAAGCATATTAGACCCACCAGTGATGTGTATTGAACGCGTGACGTGATTTGTTTACTCTGAACATCAGCAAAAATCGAACATTTCCGCTAATTTGAGCTCAATTTCAAGGTACTTTTATTCCATAAACCATTCAAAATCATCTTTACTTCTGTAACATATCTTCCATTCTATCAAATGAGACCAAAAAAACGAGAATACAACCATAAATACCATACAAAAATACACTGCAAAGTCAGTGTTTTAATCCAAAAACAGTCAATTTTTTTTTTCTGATTATGCACGTGTGCTGCAAGATTTTTTTATACTGCGACACTGACCACTCAGACCCATTTCTCTCCTATGTAAGCCTGCCAGCTTTCTTCTGCAAGATTGGAACGCTAGAATTTTGGCGTAATACTACGGCACCGACACTGGCTTGCGAGCCATAATATTATGGCACTGACAGTGAAAGGGTTAAGGAAATCTATGGATCAAGTGGGTTTAATAGTTAAAAAGGAGGGTAGTTATTAAATGGGGAGATGGAGGTACTGGGAAGATGGCGGGAATATTTTGAGAAGTTGTTAAATATTGAAAAAGAAAGGGAGGCAGTGATTTCATGCATTGGTATAACATTTTGCAAGAGTGAGGAGAAGCCAGATGTGAACATGAGGGAAGTGTGTGAGGTAGTGGGTAGAATGAAAGGGGGTAAAGCAGTTGGGATAGATGGGCCCAAGACAAATGTTAAGAAAAGATTGGGATATAGTGTTGGAGTGGTTGGTGCATATGTTCATCATGTGCATGAAAGGGAAGAAGGTACCTAGAGATTGGCAGAGAGCATGCATGGTTCCTTTGTATAAGGGAAAAGGGGATTAAGGAGAGTGTAAGAATTATAGGGAAATTAACCTGTTCTGTATACCAGGTAAAGTGTATGGCAAGAGTTATTATTGGAAGGATTAAGGGTAAAACAGAGCATAAGATTGCAAAGGAACAAGGGTTTTAGAGGGTAGGAGATGTGTAGACCAAATGTTTATGTTGAGGTATATAAGTAAACAGTTCTTAGATAAAGGTACAGAACGTTTATTGCATTTAGGGATTTAGAAAAGGCGTATGATAGGTGAATAGGGGAACAGTGTGGCAAATGCTGCAAATGTATGGAATGGGTGATAGGTTATTAAAAGCAGAAAGTTTTCATGTAATTAGTGAGGCTCGGTTAGGGTATGTGGGAGAGAAGGATTTTACACTGAAAGTTGGCCTATAGTATAAATTAATGGTCTAGTCTAAATAAAGTACTGTAAATAAAGTTTTTTGCAAGGCTTATCTTTAAAGAGAGAGCAGAAACAAGTACTTAAAAAATACATATAGAAAAAGGAGACATTTTTATTATGACATTACACCTGCATATGGCTTTAGCAGGTACTGTACATGAAGGTGAAACCTATAAAAAAAAAAGGTCTTTTGCTGTATGTCTTTTTTTAACTACTACTCAGCATGCTGTACTTCAATCAGTGCAGAAACAAATTAAGAAGCTGTAATTTGTTAGTAAGTTATAGGTATTTAATATGTATTAACTAATTTCCTTGTTAGGTGACAGGAACATCTTGTCGTTTAGTTAATGAGAGCAACGGACAGCTGGTGTGTGAGTGGCGTCCACCGAAGGTCGCAACATTCTGTGGTCGCTGCCAACACTAACCAGGGGTGGCTGCAGCAGGACAACACATCTATTATCTCACCATCCAGCCATCCAATTTAAAACTTGAGGCGTGAGTCACAAAAACACTTTGTCAAGCTTTTGTGAAGATGCATATTTTCTCAGTTTTGGTTTTCATATTAACAATAATTATCCATGTAGCTTCACAACTTGAAGTGTTAAAAGAATTGATAAAGTGTAGGAGCTTCACTTGCAGAATGAGTAATGTAATTCTTGTGAAAAGTGCATTTATGAATTTGGAAGTATATTATTTTCTCTGTTCATTAGTCACGCCTCCGGGCCCTGTTCCATTACTTTTGCTTTTCATTTTGAATTTTTATTCTCACAAAAATAGAAGATTTACTGTTATGTATACAACTGCATCATTGTAAAAATGGTACAAATAATATCAGAGCACTTGTGCATGAATATAAGACTCGCCAGTTGATGTGTATTGGAGGCATGGTGTGATTTGTTTACTTTGAACATGGTCAAAATCGAACATTTTTGCTACTTTGAGCTCAATTTCAAGGTACTTGTCATTGTCATACCAATCAAAATCATCTCTATTTCTGTAATATATCTTCCATTCTATCAAATGAGACCAAGAAAACGAGAATACATCAATATATACCATACGTATATCGACTGCAAAGTCGCTTTTTTTAATCGAAAACGGTCAGAGTTTTTTCTCTTTTGCAGGTGTACTGCAGGATTTTTTTATACTGCGACACTGACCACACAGACCCATTCTTTCATAGTATGCCTACCCGCGTTTTCTGCTTAAATTGAGGCCGCTAGAATTTGGGCGTACTAGTACGGCACCAACCCCTGCTCGTAAACGTACTAGTACGGCACCGAACCCAAAAGGGGTTTAAAAAACCCCTCAAGGAGGTTCCTTGATGATGATGAAGGCCTCTTGATATACAGTAGACCATTGATTAACACTGTAGTTACGTTCCTAGAAATCGTGCAAAACAAAAATGGTTAAACAAACTTGATGACTTATGGGGAAAAAAGGGTTACGTTCCTTGGTCTCCCAAAATATAAAAAATAAATATGATAATGTAATTGTTGTTCATTGTCATAATGTATTATGCTTAATGCATTGTTAAGGCTACATATGTTACAGAAATAATATTTTTTATTGTGTTGCTGGTGTATGTCAAGTGATTCTGAACAGAGTGGGGGGGTTTGTGGCTCTACTGGGCTGGGGGGGCAAGGTTGTGGATTGTTTGTTGAAGGGGTTTATGGTTGTGGCCTTGGCATAAAAAAATGGTTTTACTTGTAAGAAATTTGACAATATATTCAAAAATATGACAGGCATGCAGCTAGAAGATGTTTCACCAAATTCAACAAAATATCAACTGGGGCAGGAAATTGTCTTAAAATTGAAAATGTTGGGAATATTCTTAAAGGATCCCAAACCAGAGCCTTGAAAGGATCAACTTTCTGGCAGCTGAAGTTTTGTTCAATTCATATTCCCTAAAAAAAAGAAGAGAAGTTAACTGGAGAGAGAAAGATGCCCCCCTGTACAGAAAACTATGAATAATCACTGAGCTCCCCAAGAATGCTAGATTATCGGGATACACAGAAGGAAGTGCTGACCAGGAAAGGGGACAGTATCAAAGTTTAAGCTAAAGGATTCATACAGGATCCAGGAGAGAGGAATAGCTAAAAGTGATTAGTAAAATTTGGGAAAGAAATTTGAAATATTTCTTTTTATATGCAAAGAAACAAGGCAAAACCACATTTAGCAGGGCCCCCTTGCTCAGACAAGATGGGGTTTACACAAATGACAAAAAAAAAAATGAGTGAGATACAAAAATTTTAAGGGGGCCCCTTTTGGTTTAGGAGCCACTAATCAGTCTAAAGATCAGAAGTCCAAGTGTTTTTTTCCAGGAATGAGCCTAAAAATTCTGTCGGGAAAAAACCCAAATTTCAATTACTGTAACTCCACGGGACTTTGAGAAAAGCCTTGACAGCATGCCCATGCACCAGCCCCGGGCCCCAAAAACTTTTGGAATTTGTGTTCAAAAAACCCCTGAAAAAAACCCCTTTTTTCCCCCGTTTTAAGTCCCCCAAGGAGGAGGGAAGAAAAAAAATGAAATTTCACAGTTTAAAAAACAACAGAATAGCCCCCCCAAAAAAGGGGGTGGCAAAAAAGATTAGCAAAAACCCCATCCCCCAAAAACCCCCTCTAATGCCCCCACATCAAAAAAATTTTTAAAAAATACTAAGAAACATGATTAAAAACCTTTTTGGGATTCCCAGAAAGTGCACAATC
Source organism: Cherax destructor (assembly GCA_009830355.1). NCBI lineage: Eukaryota > Metazoa > Arthropoda > Malacostraca > Decapoda > Parastacidae > Cherax > Cherax destructor. Next base: position 11,489 of record WNWK01031631.1, read on the forward strand.
CAGGGCAACATAGGTTCAGAGGGGCCCGGGGGGGCCCTTTTCCCCCCAACTACTCCCCCAAAATTAATGATATGGTTTTGGACCTTTAAAACAAATAGAATGTGATGTAGTATACACTTTTTTTAAAAAAAAACCTTTTTGACAAGTGCAATCTTTTTTAAAAATAGAAACATATGCTTGCAAAGGGATAACTGGCAAAGTGGGCAGATGGATCTTCAACTTTCTAACCAATCGAACAAATAGTGGTAAAAAGAAATGGAAGCTGCCATAGGAAAGGTTTTTTTCCCACAAGGCACAGTTTTTCCCCACCCTTTTTCCCAAAAATCCTCATATAAAAACATATTCAGAGATGTCCCCCAAAAAACCCCATGGACCCTTTTTAAGTTTTTTACTGGGATTCAGGAAATTTTCCCCTCCATTGCCTACACGGGGGGAAACCCCCAAGAAGATATTCCAAGTTTTCCAATGGGGAACGGAAAACAGTATGATGTTTTTTGAAGACAAAATTTCCCAATCTCCGTTTTGAAAACTGTAGGGAAATAACTAGAACTGAGTATTTCAAAATTTTTAAACAAAAATTGCACAAAAAATAATTTAAGGACCTGGGAGGGAAACTAATCCCCCCTTCAAAGATCACAAAGGCCCCTATCATATTGCAAAGAAAAAAGGATGGATAATGAGAATTACAAAAAAGAGAAGGGCCCTGATGATCCTTTTTTAAAAAAAATTGGTTTTTTAGGTTTTAAAATTTCATTAACATCTCCATTTAAAGCCGGGGAAAAATTTTTGATCTAAAAAAAAACAGAGAACTTTTTTCATATATAAATTTTCCCCAAAAACCTTAACTACTTAAAAAATTGGGGGAAAAAATTGATTTACTAGCTGGATTGCAGGAAGAGAGCATCATAATCTTTTTCTTGGAAAACCTTTGATGGAATGGTCCCTAACCCCCCCCACAGAAATCACCCCCATAAAAAAAAAAGATCCCGGTGGGAAAAAACCCCCCCAAAAAAAAAAAAAAAGGGGTATTGGTAAATGGGGAGAAAACACAAAAAGTCCGGGGGGGCCCCAAAAATTTTAGCCCTCCCCCCCAGGCATGGGAATTACCAAAGATCCCTGGTTTTTTTCAAGATTGAGCTGGCCCCCTACTTAACCCTTAAACCCCAAACCCCCGAGTTTTTTTGTTACCAAAAAAACGCCCCAAACCAGATCATTTTTTTTTTTCCTGGCCCCCCAAAATTTTCCATTGGCCCCAGATGCTTGGTCGGGGGGAGAATGGGTCCAACCCCTTTGGGGGCATATTAAAAAAAAAAAGGGCCCTTTTTCCTTGTGGGGCACCAGTTCAATTGAGCACCAGCTAGAGCAAAAAAACTTTTGGAAAAACCAGGGTTTTACCATCCCTGTCATATTAACACTCCCCATGAAGAGGGGAAAAGGGGGGGTTTTTCCCGGTTTTGTGACTTTAAAAATTTGGCACAATGGTTGAGGAAAAACCAAAATTTTTAAAAAGCCCATGGCCCAAATTTTGCAACATCCCAATTTTAAACCACTGGTAAAAATTATTTTTAACCCCTTTTAAACCCCCCCCCTAAAAAAGAAACATTTGGGGATTTTAAATTTTGGCAAAGGGTTTTGGGGGGGCCCCGCTGGTTGGGGCCCGGCCCGACTCGGGTAGGGGGGATTGACTTTGGATATTTTCCATCTGTTTTCTATCTCTGTCTCACAGGTACACATAAAAGTTCATAAGATAAATTATCTAGGAAAACCCAAAAAAATGGCAAAGAAATTTTGAGATAAAAGGAAAAAACATGACCAAAGTAATAAAATCTTCACTTGATCAGGGGAAAAAAAACATGATGACTCTACATCGTGTGCAAAAACCCGTTTTCAAGTGGCTCTCAGCAGACACACAAGCAGACAAAAGACAAAGAAAGAGAAACCCCCCGGGCAGAGCTAGACAGATAAGCAAGCAGAAGATAAGCAGAAGAGCTAGACAGATAAGCAGACAGAGCTAGACAGATAACAGCAGACAAAGATAAGGAAAAAACAGACAGATCGACAGAGCTGACAGATAAAAACAGAGCTCAGATAAGCAGAAAAGCAGACAGATAGACACAGCAGACAGATAAGCAGGACGGGCAGAAAAACCAAAAAAGACAGATAAGCAGACAATAGACAGATAAGCAGACACAGCTAGACAGTAAAACACATAGACAGATAAAAACACAGACAGATAAGCAGACACAGCAGACAGAAACAGGAGCTGACAGATAAGCAAAAGGGGGCTAGACAGATAACAGACAGAGCAGACAGATAAGCAGACAGAGCAAACAAAAACAGACAACAAAAGAAAACAGACAAGCAGACAGATAAGCAGAACAGCTAGAAGAAAAGGGAACACAGTAGAAGATAAGCAGACACAGCAGACGATACAGAAAAGTTTGTGGTAAATGAAAAAAAAAACCCAAAGGGGCCCCCGGGAAAAAAATTTGATCATCAGGTGTCCCCACTCCCACTGTTTTTCACTGGCTTCAAAATTTCCCCATAAAAACCCCATTTCAAAACATTGCACCTATAAATATTTGTATATATTTTCTAAAATAGGTTACCAAGCCGGGTAAAATGTTCATTTCAGTGTTTTTGTATATTTGATACTATTTCATACCAATATTAGGTCAGAACAAAGTTTCAAAATCAAAAAAGTACTAAAAAATTGTAAACAGAATATAAAATTTATACAAAAAAAAAAAAAAAAAAAAAGGTTTTTGGGCAACACTTTGCAAGGGAAGACCCATGGCGCAGGGGAGAGGGGGCCCCCAAAATTCCCGGCCTTATATCTCAGCAAAACTACCCAAATTTTTTTTTTACCCCCAAAAAAAACCCCCCTTAAATTATTTTTTTTTTTAAAATTTAAGACCCTAAAAAAAAAAGTAGATTTATTTTTGGGAAATTTTTGGGGTTAAAGCATTGGGAGGGGGCTGTGGTTGATATTGGATACATACCATCAGTAACAGCCGGTTGATGGCCCCGACCCACCCCGGGGCCCCGGTCGGGACCGGGCCAAGGGGGCCCCAAATTCGGGGGGACCCGGGTTTGTTGCTACCCTTCACCCCCATTTTTAGGTTTTTTTTCGACCCCCCAGGGGAAAAAAGTAGGATGTGTTTTTGAATTTTTAAAATTTTCCCAAAAAATTGACTTGTTTTCTGCAAGTCATACACGATCAAACACTTTTTTCCTGTCTTCTTTTTCCAGAGGCCTGATAGGCCTAGTTTGAAAAAAGGGGGGTCTTAACATTTGTGTTTGTATTTTTAAAAAAAAATCGGATTTCTTGTCCCTTGGGGAGAAAATTTTCAATTGAGCACCACTAGAGCAAACAGTGTGGTAAATCCCAGGGATTCAATACTTTTTTAAAAAGGGTGTTGACCCTGAGTTTATGGTTTTTAGAGGGGTGGGGACAAGTTCGGGAAAATAAAAAAAAGAAAATAACCCAGGCACAGGCAACATCCTTTATTAACACATTGGTTTTTCCCCCCCCAACAGGGGGGCCCAAAAAAAAAAATTTTACTATTCACCCATCAAGTCTTGCCAGAGGCGTGTTTCACCAAAAATTTCCGCAACTTTAAAAAACCCCCCCCCTGGGGGAAAACTGTATTCCCCTTTTCCCGATCAAGTCCGGCCCCGGGTTTCCCCAACCCCTTTATAAAAATTACTTTTTCAATCAACAGAACGCAATTAAAACCCTTTGTCTCCATTTAATTCCCCCCAAAAATACCATGATGAAAACCTAGGGTAACCCAAAAAAAAAGAAAAATGCTTTCTGTGCTAGTAAAAAGGGGGTAAGCAGATGGAAGTAAACATATTTTGACCAGGATCTTTCCACTTGTTCCCTGATGATTCTGCAACATGTGTAATACCCGTTGGTTCATGAGCAGCTCAGGGGGGAGACAGAGACTGAAGGGGAGGGACTGACAGACAGACATGGGTTTTTTAACAGTGAGAACAAATAAAAAAATATGCAAAGGGGTTTTTTGGGGGAATACATCAGCAGAGTTGTGACCCTTGTCAAGAGTGACATTTGTTAATGTGCTTCGGGGTTTTTTTAAAAATAAAAACATTGCTGGGGGGGATTTTAAAAATTTTTATACTATATTTTAGACAATAGTATGATCAGGCAGGGAACATGTTCACCGTCAGGGGTGTGACTGACCTTATTAGGCAGAACAATGATTGGCTATAAATCAAAAACTTCAAAAATTTTAAATTTTGAACAAAAAAATTATTTAAAATTTAAAAAAAAAAAAAAAAAAGAAAGGGCAGTGACCTTTTCATTACATGGTAGACGCCCCAAAAAAAACCCTGGGTTTGATAAACTGAGGGGTTTTTAAAATTACCCCGGGGCCCCCAAAAAAACCCAAAAAATTTTTTTAGGGCCCCCAGATCTTAAAAAAAAAGTAATATGTAATTGTTTTTCATTGTCGATGTATTATGTTTTTTTTACTACTTAGGACACAAATGTAAAAAAAAATAATAAGTATTTTTTTCCTTAAAGGGGTTGGGTTTTTTTGTTTGGGATTTTTACGGGGAGGTATTTAGAGGTTTTGGCACTGAAGTTAGGTTATACTGGAGGGGCAAAATTCTGTAATGTATTTCCTTTTTACCCCCGGGGGATTATACAACTGACGGTGGAAACAGCTGCTCTAGACATTGTCCAGGCACGCTTCAGATTTGTCGGGGTCCTCTTCAGTAAAAAGTCTGTCACTAAGTCAGTCACAAAGTGTGCAAAAAAATAAGCAGGGTAAGTCAGTCAGTGAAATAACCCCCGGGATTATTCATTAAACAAACTAGTATTTTTCCTCATTTTTTTTAAATTTTACAAACTGACGTTTCTTTAAATAGGCTTTTTTTTGATAGATCTCTGTTTTTGTGAACTCTAAGACTTAAATGCCTAAATTTTTTCTTTTTTTCAGCAACACTCAATTACTGGTGTCATGATTGTAATTATCTTGCCAACAAGATATAAGAAAATGATAAAAACAAAACCCAAAACATCTAGCTCCTGGAAAAATCTTTTTTTCTTTCAACACGTGGGCCATTTCCCAAAAAGGGGGGCCCAAAAAAAAAAAAGTTTCCCCTTTTTACAGTTAAATATACGGGAAAAGGGGGACAGCCCCTTGCCCCCCATTTTAGCCCTACGACACGCAGGGTTTGCGGAGGAAGAATTCTGTTCCATTTCCCCATGGAGAAGGAGAAATCGTACTGACAATATTCACGAAGGCGGGGAGGGGGGTGTGGGTGGAAAGGGGAGGGGGCAAGTCCCCCCCTTTGGCCAGGTCCGCCCCCCGGCAGGAGCCTGAGCGGGGGAAATTTTTCTCCCCCCACAAACGGAATTTAAGTTAATTTTATGAAGTGTCGTATAAAATTATCCCGAATTTTTCAGTAGTGTAATAACCAAAACGTAAAAACCCATGAATATAAGGGTCTACTGTATTTGCGATTTCTGCAAGCAGCAGGATTCCTGCGCTGTCACATGAGGGTCGGGCCAACTTCACGCCTTATATCCGATAAGTACAGGTTGGCCCTAAAAATTTTTTTTTTTTTATTACCAAAAAAAATTACCTTCTGTTTAATTTTTTCCCCCAAAAATTCGGATGCTAGCAGTAAACCATAGATCAATGGTTTTCCAGTTAAAGGGTTAGGACACCTGCTGTCCCTGTTCATCTGTCAGAAAAAGGTACCCCAAAAGGGTTTAAATTTACTGGTATGGTTAATCCTGGGACAAAAATTTCATAATTTTCCAAATGCTCGCATAACAAAGGGCTTTTATGAAAATGTCATTTCATTATCATTTTTTTTTTTCCCAAAAAGTCGGCCGTCTCCCACCAGGGGAAAGGGGACCCAAAAAAAAAGAAAATCCCCCCAAAAAAAAATACTTTCATCATCATTCCCTTTCACCCACCCCACTCCTATCTAACCCCCCACACACGCCTTTTTGGGAAATCCCAAACCCCCCGCCCAAAAACCTTATTTACCCTCCAACCTTTTGAGGACCCCCCTACCCTCCTTCCTTCCCTACAGATTTTCCTCTGTCATTCTACTTTATCCATTCTCTCTAAATGACCAAACCACCCAACAACCTTCTTCAGCCCTCTGACTAATACTTTTAGTAACTCCACCCACCTCCAATTTCCACCCCAAATTTTTGTAATATTTAAAACCCACATTGCCCTTAAAAGGACATCTCCACGCCTCCAGCTTCCCCCCTCGCTGCAGCTTTTAAACCCAAGTTCCCCCCCCTTTAAGATGTTGGTACCACTATACTTTAAACATTCCCTTTTTTGCCCCATAAAAACGTTTTTTGTCTCCACAGATACCTCAACGCCCCCGTTTCCCTTTTTTTTCTTTCATAAACTATGGTTAACCTCTTCTTTTTTTTCCACGTTTCCCCCGAACGGGGTGGCCCAAAAAAAAAAACAAAAGCCCCACATTTAGTAATAAAACAGGAGAAGGGGACAGCCCTTTCCCCCCTTTTTATCGCCCCGACAGAGGGCTTAGGAGGAAGAATTCTGTTCCATTTCCCCCATGGAGAGGGTTTAAACCCTATCCTTCAAAAAACCATCCGCTAAGGCAACCCCCAAATTCGAAAACATTCATTTGTCGATCCCTTTAATGTGATATCCAATTTTTCATCTAAATCTTTTGATACCCCATCCCCTTACTTTTTTTTTTGTTCACTTTAATTTCATTTTTGCAACCCCCCCAAACTCCCTTTAAACCCTTTCCTTGCAATTTTTTCTTTAGAATCTCCTATAAGACAGTATCATCAGAAAAAGAACTTTAACCCCCTTTTTGAACTTGTTTCCCCCATAATTTAAAATCCCTCCCTTCCCCCCAACACCCTAGCATTTATTTTTTACAACCCCATCTATAAATATATTAAAAAACCCTTTGGCACATCACACACCCCTGTCTAAGACCTATTTTTTACCGGGAAAAAATTCCCCCTCCCCACACCCCCCTGAGCCTCACTATTTCAAAAAAATTTTTTACAGCATTCAAAACTTACTAGCCTTTCCCAAACACTTCAACACTGCCACATTGCCCCCCCACCATCTATCATATGTTTTTTAAACCATAAATGCAATAAAAACTTCCCTTCTTTTTCTTTCAACACGGGGCCATTCCCCCAAAGGGGGGTTTCAAAGGAAAAACCAAAGTTTCTTTTTTACATTTAAAAATATACGGGAAAGGGGGTTACTGCCCCTTGCTCCCCTTTTTTAGCCTCTTACACCCCAGGGTTTACGGAGGAAGAATTCTGTTCCATTTCCCCCGGGAGATAAGAGGAAACAAGAAAAAGAACTAATAAAAAAATAAAAAAAACCCCGAGGGGTTTGTATATGATATGCTTGTACATGAATGTGTAGTGTGACCTAAGGTAAGTAAAATAAAAGACATACCTGAAATCTTGCATGTTTTTGAGACAGAAAAAAAACCCAGAATCCACCCTCATGTAAAAAAATTACAGGCTTTGACCTCCTTGGGGGACAGTAGTCCTCCCCGGGGGGGCTGTCTCCAACCTACTACCAGGAAAAATTCCCTACCTTTATCTAAATACTGTTCACAAAATGCTTCAATGTAAACACGTCTACACATCCCCCCCCCACTTAAAAACCCCCTTGCTCATCTGCAATCCTACCCCTTCTTCCCTAATTCTTTCAATAATAATCCTACCGTACACTTTACCTGGTATACTCAGTAAACTTTTCCCATAATTTTACAATCTTTTTTCCACCCCCTTTTATATAAAGGAAATATACACTCTAAACCTTTGGTACCTTTCTTTTATACATTTATTAAAAAAAAACCAACCACTAAAAAATTATCTTCCCCTGCTTTTTAAAATTTCTGCATGATCCCCTCAGTTTCCCGCTGCTTTACCCCCTTCCCACGAATGCCTCACGACCCCCCCCACCTCCTCCTGCCCTTTTTTCCTCACTCCCAAAAAACCTCCCTGACCAGTATGAAATTGCCCTTTCTTCATCTACATTTAAAAATTTCAAAATATTCCCCCATCACCCAAACCCCCAGCCCCCATCTACTAATTCCCTACTTGTTTTAACTGACAAATCCCTTCCTTCCCCAGGGTTTTCTTTTTTATCTCCTCCAAAACTTTTCTTATATCAAAAAAAAACCATTTTTATTCACAAAAAATAAGATTTTTTTTAGCATTATTGTAATAATTGAAAATAACATCAGCTTTTTGAAGCATATTAACACCAGTGGATGTGTATTGGACGAGAGGATTTACCCTGGTATTGGAAAAAACGAAAATTTCCCATTTGAGCCAATTTTAAACTGTTTTCATTCCTCAACCCAGTCAAAAAACCTATTTTGTAATATATCTTCCCTTCTTTCAAATGAGACAAGAAACCGTGAATACAACCCCAAAAAACCCTATGAAAATACACTGCAAAGTCATTTCCAAAAAAAAAAGTCGAGTTTTTTTTTTAGCACAGAATTGGGTTGTTTTTGTATGGTACATTTACCAATAGACCCACCTCTAATCTAGGCCCCAAAACTGCTCACAGCTTACCTGAGTGAGCTGAGCTCGTGGTGAGAACTACAGCACTGACACAGCTTAAAGCCAGAACGGGGCACCATCCCAGAAAGGGAACTTTATTTTGAAAAAGGAAGAAAAACAGGGGGTTTATAAACACTGGGAAGGTCTCTCACATGGACAGGTTCAGCTTGTGTTCCTCTCAATTTTTATATAAACATTTTTCCCCAGAAGCTCATTTTTGGAAGAAAGTTTTTTGACACAGGAAATACTACAATTATCATAAAGGGAATGAAAACCCCCAAAAAAAGTCAAAAAGGAATTAATGATTGTTTTGATTTAGGGAACAACTAATTTAATCACAAACACAGATTTGAAAGTCATAGGGGACATTTTCCACCAGTGAGGGGAGGGATGGGGGGTTTGGGGAAAGGGAGTTAGGTCCCCCACACAAAGACAGGGACGACCCACAGGCAGACTCCCCCCAACCCTATTAGACAGGGGGTGGAAAAATTTTTAAGTTCAGGCTTAAATTTTTTTTTCCCAAAAAATACAATTTAGTAAAATTTTTACGGAGTGTTATAAAATATGTAATTTTGCAGTGGTAATGGAAAAAACATGGTAAATAACATATGTTAATGGGCCCCGGACAGATGCCAACGGCACCTGAAAAATTTTGGGCCGAAGGGAATTTCACTGACGGACATTTGACTGAATGGCGAAAGGCATTCATCACCTAACCAACCAATTTTCCGTTGGGGAAATGTCCGTTCGAAAAGTCCGTTTGGGGGAAAAGTCTGTTTGGGGCCAAATGTCCGCGGTGAAATGTCTTCGGGCCCAAATGTCCATCTGTCCAGCCCGGGTTTAAATTGACGGTCTACTGTAAGAGTTGGCACTGTGAATTTTTAATTGACTCAATATCTTTCCCTTCCCCCCGGGGAAAACCCCGTTAGCCAGTTTGGGCATGGGGGTAGAAGGGTTTTACAGTGCCTTCACCGAAGAAGGGTGGGGATGTTTGGGTTTAGAGGGCATCATTGATATCGGCATGCTTTTTGGGGGACAATAATTGAATGAATGGTGGGGAAAGGTTCATTTTTTTGGGGACCCCCCCTTAAGACTTTTGTTTTAAAAAAAAATTTAATAAGGAAAGATGAGAGTTGAAAATCAACGGATGGGAATTTTTCATACCAAAACAAAACCACTTTTTTTAGATTCAGATGCAGGGAAAAAATATTATTATCAGGGGTAATGAAAAGGCAGAATGACTTAGAAAAAGGGGGTGGTAGTTAGGCCCGGTTATATTAGACATTGTTAATAGCATTTTTTGAAATACTTTGTAAATCATTTGCATCAGTTTGGGGTTTCCAAAAATTTCATTGCATAAAACATGCCATGCAGTGCCTAAAGATTGTGATTATCAACTAACTCTTTGACCTTTTTAAACAACCACCGTAGAGCATGGTTCTTTTGATGTGTCTCCCTCGGGAAAAAATGGCTTCTGTTGTGGCTGTTGGCCTCGGGACGAATACTGCCAGTTCTTCCCCTTCCTTCACTAGAAAAAAATCCCAAAAGAATTTTTGGGAGGAGGTAATGCTCCTGTTGACATTTGTTTATCTCAGAAATGTTTTATTCAGGTAAAGTTTCGTTAAGGGTTTACATGCAATTGGTTTTAAATGTTTTTTAAAAGTGTTAATGAATGCTCACTGATTAATTTTATATGGTGTGTTTATTAAGAAATGAGTACATTTTAATATTTTTTTCCATTCCAAAATCATACCTGCATATTGAATAAATTTAAGGCCATCACTACCCCCTTTTCCGGGAGATGGAAACTTTCTATTTCTTATGCCCATCATTTTACCTACTGAAAAAAAAAGGCGATATAAACTTTAATTTTTTTTTTTTATTTTATCTTCAAACTTCATTTTTTTCCCTTTTTTTTCCTTCCTTTTCCTTCCTTTTTTTTTTCTTTAAAGTATTTTATTTTACTTCAGTTATTTTTTCTTAATTTTCCCTTTCTTTCCATGCAATATACATTTTTTATACTTCATACTTAAAGCTCCTGATGCCTTTTAAAACAAACTAGGGTGATCACCACCCCAAAAAATTTAGGGTGAATTTTTGTTTTAATATTTTTTGTTTTTTTTGGTATAAATTTTTTTCAGGTTTTTGGGAACCGTCCATTTTAAGATTCCTTTTCCTTTTTAACCAATTATTTCTTTTTAGAAACCCCCCTTTTCACTGTCAACTTTAAAAAAAAATTTTTTCCAAAATCCTTGGAAGTATCCCTGTCCCCCTTTTTTGAAATATCCAATAGGGAAGTTTATTGTAATTTTTCTTGCTTTAAATAGGCAGCAAAATAGATGACTTTAAAGGGTTGGGGCAAAAAAAAAAAAACAGTGGACCTAAAAGGCCAACGTTCCAAACCCCTAAACCAAAACCATAACTGAAAACAGTGGGTGTTTTTTTGGCAGGTTAGGTTCCCGGCTAGCCTTAAAGAGAAAAAAAAGAAAAACCCCTTTTTT